>AWWV01007259.1:0-10370 GCA_001974805.1 Corchorus capsularis
TCAGAGTCAAAGTAGTAGTAATCAGTAAATCAGTAATTAAGTAAAAAGAGATTAATCAGAGTCAAGGTAATAGTAATTAGTAAATCGATAATTAAGAGTTAAAATGATCAGTAATTAAGAGTTGAGTGGTTAATTAGTAAATTGATGATCGAAAAGGGAGTAAAATTAGTAATCAGTAATTAAGAAAGGAAGCAAAGGGACTAATAAGTAAGTTAAGAAGAGATTGATAATTAAAGTGGTAATTGAGATTCAAAGTAATAGAGTAGAAGAATAGCATGCAATCAGTAAAAAGGAAAAAGATATCTGAAAGAGTAAAATGGTAACTTAGTAAAGTGTAAAATAGTAATCAGTAAAAAGTAAGAAGGTAATCAACAAGAGTAAAATAGTAGTCAGTAAAAAGTAAATAGTAATCAGTAAGAGTAAAAAAGTAATAAGTAAGAAGTAAAAGGAAATCAGTAAGACTAAAAAGGTGATCAGTAAAGAGTAAAAAGCTAATCAGCAAGAAGTAAAAAGGTAATCAGTAAATAGCAAAAGGCAATCAGTAAAAAGTAAAAGAGTAATCAGTAAAAAAGGAGCAGAAAATAGTAATCAGTAAAAGAGTAAAATAGTAATCAATACAAAGTAAAGAATAATCAGTAAAATGGTGATGCTAATTAGTAATTCAGTAAAAGGTGAGTAAAGTATGAAAAAGGTAAAGAATGATAGTCAAACAAGGAAAATGAATAAAAGAAGAAAAGTCAGTTTTTAAGAAAGAATAAAAAAAAAGAGAGAGTTTAAAGGCATGAAAATATAGTAGCGACCGATAATAGAAACCCATAATTAAGTCTAAACTAGTCAGTGCCGTCTTTTGACGGGTGTCGTGGGGGTGCTAATCCTTCCCCACGCGTACCCGACTCCCGAACCTTTAAGACTCTGGTTAGAAGACCGTTTATTAGGTTTAGTGTTACCTTCGCCAAGCTTAGGTTAACATTAGGCTTAATAATCTGATAGGTGGCTAATCACACCTAGGTTAAAAAAGATTAGTGGCGACTCCCTTAGTTTTTAGTTCTTTAAGTCGTTAAACGGTAGGGTTCGGTACCCCCCGGACCTGGACGTTACGACAGCTTGGCGACTCCGCTGGGGAGTGGTTAGAGAGTCAAACTGAATGCTAGTTTAGAGTTGATTAGGGTTTCTAGATTTGGTTGTTTGCTTGCATTTCCTTGTTATTTCATGCATGTTTATTATTGTTTATTCTTGCTTATCTTTATGCTTTTTATGCTTATATGCTTTCATATTCTTGTATATATTCTGCCTAACTTATCATGCATTGTTTCTCTTCTTGGGGGTAGTTTAGTAATTTGGGTTAGGAATTGTTGGTAAAGGTTTGTATGTTCCTTCACACGTGCACTAAATAACTTGCGTTTTCATTCTGCATGAGCTTATACCGGAGCTCTATCCTTTTAGGAGGAAGTAAAGTAGCTAACCTTCGTGTGACAATCGTCTACGTGCGGGTTTTGCCAAATACTTCCACTCAGTCTGGACCTTATTAGCCTAGAGTGGGCGACAGTAAGGACAGTCTGGGAACCTTTAGATCCAGTGAGAAGTCTCACCCAGCATGTAGATCCCTAGAGAGATATCCAGTCTAGGTAGAGCCAATCCCGTGAGGATAAACCTTAGTACACAAAAGGAATATTTCTTACCTTTGCTATCTCGTTTTTCCAAAATTAGATCGTAGAGTGGACAATTGCATTGTTCACAATAGGCGGACTGACCTGCTCCAAACGGACTTATTGTCAGAAAGTTTTTCAAGGAAAATGTTTTGATAGAAGGGGCACAATTTCTCTCTAATTTTCAGTTTTTGTTCATATTTACGTTCATGTTACTAATCACTCTTTGGTTCTTTGTTGTTTTCTCTTTGCAGAAGCATTTGAATAACTCTTTTGTTTTGCAGGTTGCATTGTGCATCCATCAAGCATTTCATATCTTCATAAGCATGTTCATACATTCGTTCGTCAACACATTTCGCAATGTCATGCATTGATTTCATACATACAAGACTTGCATTTCGCATTTCCACGCATCTTCTCAAGAGTTGTCGAAGTTATCAAGCCATTGTTTTGTATATGTTCAAGCATACATCATACATTAGCTAGTCATTTGTATATATATGATGTATCCAGCATGCATTGTCCATTCCTTTGTATATGTTCATGCATTGATCATGCATCAAGCCATTCATTGGTATATATGCTCATGCATCCATCATGCTATCACTTGTATATATGTTCATAGACACATTTCATACATACATATAGACAGTTCATCACTTGTGCATATTACTTGTTTTCTACTTTTCTTCTTGGGACCTAACATCATCAGGGGAGAGCATTTTGAAAACATCGAGTGCAACATTGAGGCTTAATCAGTGAGCGAGATCGATGAAATTTTCTTCACAGAAACATTGTCCAAAGTCAAGACGTGCCAGTAAAGTCGCTCCCGCTCAAACAAGTGGCCATTCAGTATAGAACTCTGGATCTCATGGGAAAAATTGACAGTCCAAATTAGTGACAATGGGGAACAGAAGCTTGCCATAAGAAGGGAATTTCTAAGACCGTTGAACTCTTTTCATACATGCATAACATCTGCATAGCTTTTGTTATTTATATTTATAATTGTTAAATTTGTTGCACTTTTGACTGCGAATGTTTGCTGAATTGGGTGATCACCACTAAGGAACAATTCCCAAAACGTTCTATAATTTTCACTTGGGCAATGAGCAAAGGAATGTCCGATTAATAAAAGGTTTGAATGAGCAAAACAAGATTTTTAAATAAACGATTGTGTTTTAAACAAAAACGATAAGATAAGATCAAAAGTGGAACATTTTCTTAAAAGGTGGTAACATGATTACTCGGTTTGTGTCAACACTGCTCAAAATCCCAAATTTCATTGATCCTAAAAGAGCCCATTCTTTTTCTTGGAGACCAATGTGAATTTGAAACATATTGAGACCTTTTCGTTCCTAGTGGCAAATTACTTTCAAAGAGGCCAAGTTCAAATCTTTTTTTAGCCTTGGAAGACAAATTGGTCAAAAATCAAATAAACTCACAAAAGTACACCTTTCAAAACACTTCACTTATCAAAGCACCTTCACCCTTCTTGTAATTTGCAGTAAAGGCAATATTCAGTATGCTCATTAATCAATAAAGAGGCCATTTAATAGAATGGAGGCAGAAGACATCAATCATCAAATTCCCATCAAAGAAAAAGAAAAAAACTGGGCCTAAAAAAGAAAGAGGTAGCAAAAAGAGAATAAAGAAAAATTCACAACATCATGTGCATGTTTTCAAGACCATCAAAATAAGAAACGTTTTTCAAAAAAATTGTTTTCAAGAAGAGATTTTCAAGAATGAGTTTTCAAAAAGGTTTCATGTTTTTAAGGGTCGCCTTTCATCAAAATATCCAGATCTGAAATGATAAATGGCCTTCTTTCTTATTCCTTCGCTTGTAGAAAAATTATCCATTGTTGTCCCCTTTTGAGCCTTATGAGTTTTCTTTCGAATCAACCCTGATCAAGGGTCACCCTCCACACTGGAGGTAAAGAAGAAGCAGAGCTTATTGCAAATTGGAAAGGATACCCAAGCACACTAATATGGATAGTATGAATAAAGGGAAAGAAGAAGAGTGTCATGGATTGGAGAAAGATGTCCAAGTATGTCAATAAGGATAATGTGAATAAAAGAGAGTACAAAGAAGAAGAACTTGTTAGGAAAAGGTAGCAGAATCAATGGAGAAAATGTAGTACATGCAATGGTAAAATGCTATCTACGATCATCAAAGACTCCATTGCAATAATAGCATATGCCAAAAAGGAAATAAAAGCAAATGAAAATCAAGGGCACAGAAGCAGCAGTCAGCCATAAGTTTCATTTTCAAGAGGAAAACAAAAATGAACAAGCAGAGTCCCAAAAGTATAAGCAGTTGCTCAAAGAAGGGAATTCATAGTGTGACTGATGTCAAAGAAAAAGTAGAAATCACATTTCAAAAACAGGACATCCTTCGCATTCAACTCAAAAAGAAAAAAGAACAAAAAAAAACAAAAAAACTTAGCCTAAAACAGAAAGAGGTCGAAAAAAGAGAAGTATATAAGGAGGGGTCCAGGTTGAAAACCCGCAAAGGGCGCTTGGACCCATTGGGGGTCATTTGAGCTGAAAACCCGGAAAGGGTGGCTCGAGTGAAGGTTGGAAAGAGGGGAAAACTTGAGTTGAAAACCCGAAGGGGGCAACTCAACGTGGAAAAGAGGATGTGAGAAAAGACAGAATAACGAAGAAGTTAAATGAACAAGTTTAGGATTGGAAGCTTGTAGAGAACAGTGTTTAAATGGAAAGATAATCAAAGTAGAAAGAACCTTTCGTGCAAAGAAGAAAGTGATCCTTGGATCAAACACCCTCAAACACATTTTTGAGCATTTTACCTTTTCTTTGGCACCCCTAACCCAATCCCACATTACGTGCCTAATAAAGTCCATCTTTGATCAGGTCAGGATATTGAAGGTGAAGGGATTGTTCCCAAACTAAAAATTATTATTGCAAAAGAAAAAGGGTTCTTCTCAAAGTTTTTTAGAGAAAATTGGTTTCAAAAGTTTTTTTTATATATATATGGTGCATGAAAAAAAAAGAAAAAAGAAAAAGAGAAGCTCTAGGGTGAAAACCCGAAAGGGCGGTCTAGAGCAAGAATAGGAAATCGAGCCACCCACAGTTTCAACGAGGAAATGGAAAATGACACCTCCATCACATAGTGAACAACGAGTTTCTTTCAAGCATCAAGCACTTCAATCCTCCAAAGAAAGTCAATTCTCGGAAGCCATACCTCTCTCTGGCAATTCTCAAATTTTAGACCTTTCACAAAGTGTTGACTCAAATCATGTCTCAGAAAAAGATTTCAAAACAAGAAGTTTTATAATAAGATTGCATTTCATTTGTAAGTCCAAAATTCGATTTTCAAAATAAGGTTGCATTTCATTAGTGAGTCCAATATCAAAATTCGATTTTCGAGATAAGATTACATTCCATTTTGTGAGTCCAAGATCAAAATTCGCTTTTCAAAGGGCATTTTAGTGGTGATCACCAATTCTCTTCAAAGTTCAAATTTAACATAGTTTTCAGAGTAAATGAGTTTTTCAAAGAGTTCATAACATGTTTCAAAGAGTTTCAATCACATGATTCTTACTTATTTGAATGGATACAGGGAGTAATGAGATCAGCAACAGAATCTTTCGAAGCATATTAGTCACGACAGATCTGGGGCAAGCATCAAAGTGAAAAGAAAGCAAATCCAAGTCAAATCAAGGTGGCAGGGGAGCAGAGTCGAGAGAGCAAAGATTCAGAACATCAATCAAGAAATTTTCAATTACATCATTAGATTCAGAGTTATTTTCCAAAGGCATTCTCTTCCAAAATCACTTCCATGTGATTTAGATTCAATTTTCAAGATGTTGCTTCGGTTCCATCCGAATGCTTTGACTTTTTCCATCTGTCAAACTCGTTTCCACACGAGTCAGTTCAAGCTTTGGTTCCATCCAAGTATCAGGGGCTTTTCCATAAGCCAAACTCGTTTCCATACGAGTCAGTTCAAGCTTTGGTTCCATCTGAACATTTAGGGGCTTTTCCACAAGCCAAACTCGTTTCCATACGAGTCAGTTCAAGTCTTGGTTCCATCCAAGCAGCAGCGGCTTTTCCACAAGCCAAACTCGTTTCCACACGAGTCAATTTAGCCTTGGTTCCATCCAAGCAGCAAGGGCTTTTCCACTAGCCAAACTCGTTTCCATCTGAGTCAGTTTAGCCTTGGTTCCATCCAAGCAAGGGCTTTTCCATAAGCCAAGTTCATTTCCATATGAAGTCAGTCTTCCAAGACCGAACTCTCTTCCATATAAGTTGAGTCTTACTTCCAAGTGGGCCCAAATTAAGTTTATTTCCATATAAGTTAAGTTTCAATCAAGTTAGTCTTTTCTCGCTTCCACGTGAGTCTATAAGAAGTTGCCCCGAAATAGGTCTTCTCTTCCTTTTCTAGTTTCGAATAAAATTGACCTTGAATAGTCCTTTAAAAAAAGAAAAAAAAAAGAAAAAAAAAAGAGAAATGAAAAAATGAAAATGAAAATGAATGAAGAAAAAATGAAAAAGAGAGTAAAAGAAGTAAGGGGTTTAGGCAATAAATAGGGTGTCTACGTCTTTGTGTCCCTTCTAATTCTCGAAAAGGTCACTTCCCGATAATTAAAAGGTTCACAAAGAGGGGCAGCTGTAGACATCTATTTTTGTCCTGTATCCTTTAATTTAAGTTTATTCATTTCTTATTCGGCATTAGGGTCACCCAAGGGTATTTTAGTCATTTTCGCACTCAGGGGCATTTTAGTCATTTTTAAGTTCACCTTCGATTTAGAACAGCTAGTTCATTATAATCGTTTAGGGTGCATTTGGAAATTTCAAAAAAAAAAACTTCAGTGTGTGCTTTTGCATATTTCATGTCTTAGTTTCATATAGTAATTTAACATCGTTGCATTTTAATTGTGCAGTTTAGGTTCAATTTAGTTCTTTGATTAACTAACTCTCAATTTAGCTCTCAATTCAGCAATAAGTTAGACATATACAAGTTGGGTTTGCATTTTTGTGCACTCTTTGCATTTCATGGCTTAACTGCATTTAGTCATTTAGTATCGCTACATTTCAATTATATAGCTTAAGTATTTTAGTAATAATTGTATAACTTGGCATTGGACTTGCTATTTGGGCTTTGATTCTAATTCTATATATGGACCTTTATTGCTTTGGATCTTTTTTTATTAATGGGGGCCTTACCCTTTCTTTAGGTTGGTTGGACCCAATTTGCTTTGGGCTTAGTGGCTCAAATCTTTCTTTTGCTTTTGGTTCTAACCCATCTCCCATTTTATCATTTAGTATTGCAATTCTTTTTTACACAAGTAATAGATTCTTCTTTTTCTATAAACAAATATTACAGTTCCTTTCTACACAAATAATAAACTCACTTTCCCATAAGTTACAAGGAACAACACAAATTCTTGTTCTTACTCGAAGCTATTTCCTTCTCAAATGCTACGAAGTCGAGATAACTTGCATGAAGTAAAAATGTTCCCCATAGTGTACCGGCGCATATACCATTGATTGGTATACGCAAGGATAAGCACAAAAAGGGGTTATTGTTGACAAGCACCGATTACACGGTATGAGATTGAGTCACAGCCTCGAAGTATCGACGAAAGCCGTGGAGGAATAGGAGTGAACACGTCAGTAGCTAGTACAAAATAGAAAGAAAACACAAAAACATCATGAGCAGTAGCATTATTCTTTTCATCATTGCATTAACTTAGAACTAGCACTTCAGCATATATATACATTACATGCACTTTCCACCTCTCTCAAACCACCTACATACCAGCATCTTAGTATTGCATCATTATTAGGATTAGATTGCATATATGACATGGTATATTGCATCAATCATTAAGGGTAACTAGTCAATATGGTGGGATCAAAAGCCAACACACTGCATTTTAGCCGTAGCATACCTAGTTAGCCTTTTTTTTCCATGAGCATTCAGAACAGTCTTACACCTTGAACGAGAATTGATCACAACATCAAGCAATAAAGCAAAGCATTTTCATTGCAGCACACACAATAAGATTAAGGTCCACCGAATACCAGTTAGCAGCAAGCAACAGGGCACCCAGAGGCACAATAACAGACCGATTAATAATCAATGGATAGTGAAGAACACAAATTCAATCGAGAACAAAACAGGGTAGTGGCATAAGATCATCAAATTCCAACAACTTGCAAGACATCAAACAGCATTCAACAAGCAATTCGCACGCAAATTGAATTAACAAAGCAGGCAATGCATTGAACCAATACACAACAACAACATCGAAATTCAAAGCATTAGAAAAGAGGAAGAATTTTCTTACCAACGTGGCAGGCATGGATTGGTTCCCAAATGACTCCAAGTTGTTTTATTAGCCACGTTGGCACCTATAGAGGGGAGAACACACGTGAGATAGGAAAACTGAAAAAATAGTAAGAAAAATTGGAAATTTCAGAAAGGAGAAGGACTCACCTTGCTGACATGGCATCCATCAATTGGTCCCATGAGGATTCGAAATTGGCTGTATTAGCCACCTCACCAAGTACCTGCAAACAAAAACAAAACTCAGTGACACCTATGCATAAAGCCAAGGAATTAAACAATGTAAAAAGGGATAAAATACAGAGGAAAAAATAAAGAGAAGAAAAATCAGAAATTTCAGAGGCCGTTAGATGGGAGGACAATGGACGGCTATAACCAAAATTTCAGAGGTTTATATACCTCCTTTTTCTTCCAAAGAGGGGGGTTCTTTGAAAAAAAAAGAGAGAGAGGAGGCAACTAGGGTTTAGAGGATAAGAAAATTAGGGTTCATCGTTGATTTCTTTTGGGTTTTTTTTAGAAACGAAAAAAAAAAGGAAGAACAGAGATAAAGCTTCGAAGAGGTTTACCTAGCCCCGGCCGGGAAGGAAACCCGAAGTCCTTTGCTCCTTTTCTTTAAACTTTTACTTAAAAAGAAAGGGGGGGTTTGCTTCTTTTTTTTTTCTCTTCTCTTCGGGTCTCCTGGGTTTAGCCATAGATCCCGTTTCTTTTAGGGAAAAGGAGATTATTCGTTGTTGTTGGGTGATTGGCGGTGGAAGAGTTTGGGTCTGCCATTGGTAGCGAAGAAGGAGGAGCTGCGAATAGAGAAAGGAATTAAGGTTTGGGGTGCGTCGAGAGAAGGAAGAAGAAGAAGGAGGTTAGGCAATGGTTTTTTTTTCAGAAGGTATATATAGGTGATTTTCTAAACCCTACCCAATTAGCTTTTCAGTTTAAGTCAATTAAGTCTAATAATTCGTGTTTCTATTCATTTAAAGACTAAGTATTGTGTGAGCGTACAAATAAACCCTTGTATGTGTTGTTTGATTCGTCCGAACCCCTCTGCTTATAGGATTGATTCAATTTAGCCCTCTGCAGAAATAATTTTACAATAAAAATCGAATTTTCTTTAAAAGTTAGGTCTTTTTTGATTATAAGATGATGAAAATGGGATGCTTGGCTAAAAGATGTAACCTTTGAATAAAAGATTGAATTTTTAAGTAATTGATAAATAAAAATGTCATCTTTGGGTAAAAGATTGAATTTTTAGAGTGATTAGTAAATAAAATTTTAAGCTTTGAATAAAAGATTGAATTTTTAAGTAATTGGTAAGTAAAAATGTCATGTTTGGGTAAAAGATCGAATTTTTAGAGTAATTAGTAAATAAGGATTTAACCTTTGAATAAAAGATTGAATTTTTAAGTAATTGGTAAATAAAAATGTCATCTTTGGGTAAAAGATTGAATCTTTAGAGTAATTAGTAAATAAAGATTTAACCTTTGAATAAAAGATTTGGATTTTTAAGTAATTGGTAAATAAAAGTGTTGTCTTTGGGTAAAAGATTGAATCTTTAGAGTCATTAGTAAATAAAGCTTTAACATTTGAATAAAAGATTGAATTTTTAAGTAATTAGTAAGTAAAATGTCACCTTTGAATTAGAAGTTTAAACTTTTTAGATCATTAGTAAATAAATTGATTAGTTTTTGAAAGAAAAATGTTTGGAAGGATAGATTAAAGTAAGATAAGATTCAGTGAAATTTAAAACTTAAGTATGTGTTAATCAAGTTTAAACCTTTTAACTTTGTGGATTTGATCATTATGTTCATTTATTTGGTCTTTGTTTTTGTTATTTTTGGGTCTCCATATTTGTTTAGGTGAAGCCATTCCACATGATTGAGTATGTTGACATGTTGTATTCCCATTATATTTGAGCCTTGCGCTTGTATAGTATTTGAGGTTTAGAAATCTAGCTATCTTAATCCGGCCTAAGTTTAAAAAAATCAAGGCTTTGAATTTAGTATTAGTTGCATGTGCATCCATATCTAAATTCTGAGATTGTATTGTTGTTGCCATGATCATAAGACTGAATTAAAATGACTCCCGTGAAGGGAAAGGAGGGCGGCTCATTCATGCGTGTCTGAGTTTGCTTGACTTCTCCCGGAGGCTTGGAAATTTCCGGAGGTCGTTTACCATTTATTGGGAGGCGGCCGAAGGTGTTCCTCGTATAATTAATGGGAAATTAAGTTTAAAAAGAATTTCATGCATCACATGCATCCACGCATTCAAGAATCTGGTATATTCATAAATTAAGAATTATTAAGGAGAAATCTAAAAAGTAAAAAGAGATTAATCAGAGTCAAAGTAATAGTAATCAGTAAATCAGTTATTAAGTAAAAAGAGATTAATCAGAGTCAAAGTAATAGTAATCAATAAATCAGTAA
>AWWV01007260.1:0-32492 GCA_001974805.1 Corchorus capsularis
GGAAAAGTACTTTCCTGCAAACAAAGCATCAAGTATAAGGAAGGAGATTTGCGGAATTAAGCAACGCCATGGAGAAACAATGCATGAATATTGGGAATGTTTCAAAACAATTTGTGCGAGCTGCCACAATCACCAAATCAATGAACAGTTGCTGATCCAGTACTTCTACAAAGGATTACTACCGTTTGACAGATCTTCTATCGATTCTGCAAGTGGAGGAGCCTTCATCGACAAAACTCCTGCCGAAGCTTGGTCTTTAGTGGAAAACATGGCTGCAAACACTCAACAATTCGGATCTCGAGAAGACTACGCAAGAGAAGGCCCTATAAGAAGAATTAATGAAGTTTCTACCTATTCCACCTCATTGGAGCAACAACTTCAAGAAACGAATCAGCAAATCGCTTTGCTCACTGATTTGTTCCATGCGAATTTTTCAAGTGTGCCAAGGGTTTGTGCGACTTTGGAAGACAACAAACAAGGAGTCAATGCCGTGGGATTACAAGGAGCTTATCAAAGGAAGCCTGAACCTTATTGGAGACCTGAGCAACCGAGTCAACAATATGGGAACCAAGGTAATTTACAAGGAAGGCCGAATTTACAAAGACATAATTTCAAACTTCACAAGCTATTGAGTTACAACAAATCAAGGAAGCTATGGAGATGATGAGAAAGCAAATTAGTCAATTACCTAGTGATTTGAGTGATCTCAAGACACAAGGTCAACAAAGGATTCCATCACAATCAAAGGTACCTCCTAGAGAGAATGTCAGTGCAATTTCTCTAAGGAGTGGAAAAGAGTTGAAAGACCCTTATCCAAACTATGCCGCACATCAACAAGAAGAAGGAGAGCCGAATTACACCAAGGAAGATTTACAACTGCCTGCCGAAATCAAGATTGAAGATGAACCCAACAACAAAGGAGCTACGCCGATTGAAGATTTAAACAAGGATGATGCCGTAATTCAACCCAAAGGAAAAGGTGTGTGCGATACCAACAAGCCTAAAACCGATTCCAACCTAATTCCTTTTCAATCAAGATTGAAGAAATCAAAGAAAGAAGATGATGATCAAGATATTTTGGAGATATTCCGAAAAGTTGAGGTCAACATCCCACTTCTTGATGCCATTCAACAAATTCCGAATTATGCAAAGTTCCTCAAGCAACTTTGTACCAACAAGAAGAGATTACAAGGTAAAGTAAGCGCTGGAGCTAATGTCTCTGCTGTGTTTCAAAAGAGTTTACCTCCTAAGTACAAAGATCCAGGTACGTTTTCTATTACTTGTTCTATTGGAAGAAGTATTATAGAGAATGCGATGCTTGATCTTGGTGCTTCTTTAAGCGTGATGCCTTATTCTTTCTATAAATCTTTAAATCTTGGTCCATTGAAGAATACTGATGTTGTTCTGCAATTAGCTGACGGATCTTTGTTTTATCCCAAAGGTGTTTTAGAGAATATCTTAATTAAAGTCGAGCATCTGATTTTTCCAATCGACATATTCATCATGGATATGGAGTATTCGAAAGATCAATGTCCTCTTTTATTAGGAAGACCTTTCCTAAAGATTTCTCATACCAAGATTGATGTATTTAATGGTTCATTGACCATGGAATTTGATGGTGAAGTCATCCACCCTAGAATTTCATCTCAAGTGCCGTTAAAATCTAACAATTTTGTTTACGTTATAAGTTCTAAATTTGTTAAGAAAGGAGCCATTGAAGATTCTTCATCAACAAAGCCTAATCAGATTTCTAAAGGAAGACAAAGAATAATGGACATTCGACAACGCTACAACGAGACTTTCCACCAATTTTGGAGGAGATTCAAGCAGCTTTGTGCCGATTGCCCTGACCATGGATTCAAGAAAGAAATTTTAATCCAATTCTTTTATGGAGGATTGGGACTTAAAGATCGAGTTCTTGTTGATTCTTTCAGTACTAAACCATTGCATGAAAGAACCTCGGAGAAAGCATTCTATGCCCTTGAAGAATTATCTCGGAGGACGAAATCTTCAACCTCCCATGAGAAGAAAGATCGAGCAAAAGAAACCAAGAAGGAGCCAGAAGTCAACAATAAAAAAGTGCAACCGCCCTTGAAGATCGATCAACCAAGCAATTCAACTAAGAAGCAAGATATAGACCTTGAACATCGAGCTAAAGTTGCAAGCATTCTTCAACGTAAATTGGAGAATTTTCCCCTATTTTGGCAAAGGTTTAAGAAGCTATGTGCTGCTCATCCTCATCATGGTTATGATCAAAGAAGATTGGTTTAAATCTTCTACCAAGGATTAAGAGCTTCTGATAGATTGTCTGTCGACACTCTTATCTATATTCCCCTGTTCGATCACAGCACTGCTGACATATATGAGATAATGGAGAATTTTGCCCAGATGATAACCAATACATCGAAGGAAGCTGCTCAAGGACTCAGCCCGGTTAAGCCCGTGCTACACAAGCCAGTATGCCCGACTGCAGCCCAGCCATCAACCTCACATGGCCGACCAACACCGGCCAAGGCATCCCAAGCTTGTGCGACATCAAGCCTTGCCGCGCCTAGCCCTGCCACACCCGAGCCACATGTCCGGACGCCACCAGCCGATGCCGTGCCGCCTGCCCGGCCCAGCCAGGCCACTGCCGCGCCATCCGTGCCGCCTGCCCGGCCATGCTCGGCCTTGTCCGCCTCTTCCGCGCATCCGCTCATGTCATGCCATGCCATGTCCGCACCAGCCGCGCCACCTGCCCGGTTAATACCGGCCATGCAAGCTTCCCGTTAAGACACCACCGCGTCATGCCCGGCCATGTCCGCGCACCATGCCTGGCCATGCCCGGCCCTTGCCAAGCTATCCGCGCACCATGCCGCGCCACCACGAGCCGATGCCGCGCCATGCCGAGTCACAACCATGCCATCGCCTAACACTTTGATCTTTTCAAGTCTTGATAAAATTCAACTTGAAACTATCAAAATCATTGAAGAGAGTAGAGTTATCGAGGACCTGTTGAAGGAATATACCCAAAATTCCTTCACCCTTGAAGAATAACCTTCTTTAAGGCAGTCTAGCCAAAGACCTTAAAGAAAGGCGCTTATTGGGAGGCAACCCAATATTATTTTTACTAACCCATAATATTTTTCTTTTCTTTTCTTTTTTAGGATTTTCCATACCAAAGGAGAAAAAGGAGTTTTTCATTGATATGAAGATATCCAATTGGAGCTTATGCTTGGAGAATAGAGAAGATTTCTTTAATCCTATCTTTTTCTTGCAATGCTTTGATTGATTTTTCTTTGATATGCGATACATATAGATATAAGCTATATAGGTTAATTAGGATTAAAAGATACATACATATTTTTGCTTTGATTTTCCACGCTTGTTCATACATTGAGGACAATGTATTTTTTAAGTGTGGGGGAGTGAGTCTATATGCATAAAATTGGTTAAATTGGAATAATTTTTTTCGAAAATTTTGACAAAATTTTGATTTTATATGATTATATTGATCGATTGATTTGATTGTTGATTGATGATATCTTAGAATTCTTAAGAATGATTGATTCATTGATTTATCTATAGTATGATATCTTATTTCTTAGATTAGGTATAATTGAAGTTTGTGATAATTGCTTACCATGAATTATTTCTATGATTGCCTATTTTTAGAACTCATGTTTAATTTTTATTGAAACTACACTTATGGGAGTATTTTATGAATATGTCAAAAAATAAGTGTGGGGGACTATCTATATTAGAAGGGTAGTTAAAAAAAAAATCTTTTTCATAAAAAGAGTGTTTTTCATGCAAGAGGAGAAGAGATATCTTTTGCCTTAAAAAATTTTTAAAAAAAATCCATTGTTGTCACTCTTCTCTTTAAACAAAAGGAGTTAGTAACCCTTGGGAAGAGGATAAGAGGCATGGATCGACAAAAGTATTGTCCCTCTAGAGTGCTAGTAGCCTCACAAAAATAAAATAAAGGGCGTTAGTAACCCCCAAGCATGAACACTTTGAGGTTAGTAACCTCACTTTTCTAATAATTACCCTTTTGAAAAATCATTATAACCCATGCGAAATTTTTGATTTGTATTCATGATATGCAATTGTTTGAGTAGTAGAGATAAAAGTGAAGACATAAGCTTATAGAAAGAAGTAGTTATAGGTGTAATAAATGATACGTGATTAGAGCTACTTTGATTATGGTTACTTAAGAATGAGGATGATTGCTATATCTTGATCTATTGAATTGGATACTCTTAGTATTCTATGTTGTTCTGATTTCATAAATTGAATTGATCCTTGATATATGTATGTGATTCAAAGTTTTTCAAAAGATTTGAACAAAACTTATAATTTTAAATCTTAAGTTTTGTTTGTCTACACTAGTTTGCTAGGGACTAGCAAAGATTTAGTGTGGGGGAAATTATGATCGAGCTCAAATTATGCATGTTTTTATAGCTATTTTTATATACTTTTTGCTATTTTTATATGTGTTTTTACCTTATTTTGCTAGTATTTGTGTTTTTTGGTCTTGAAGACAAGAAAAGTGAAAACTTATTGTTTTTCACTCTTTTTGGAGCTATTTTGGAGGCTTTTTACTCAACTATGGATTTAGCCATTCGGAATGAAGATTTGAAGATGCGAAGTTCGTAATTGAAGATATTTTGAAGATTTGAAGAATTAATTCAAGAAGCAAAATTGAAGATTTGGAGCTTTAATTGCAAAGGATTGAAGACAAGCCCAGAAGAAGCCCTGAAGTTGAGGATTTTTGGATTATTTATATGGGAATATACTCAGCTTATATAAACCTATAATTGGAGTTAAAATCCCAACTAATAGACCCCATATCCAAAATAATATCGAAATCCCGCATTAATCCTGCAGATTTGCGATATTAGCTTGATTTCAGCGCAGTCTTCGTAGAAAGACCATAACTTTCTGCTCAGATGTCCGTTTTAAGCCCATGAGTAGCCGTTGGAAAGCTAACTCCGAGCTCTACAACTTTATTTTGAAGTGCAAAGCCCAGATCTGCCATCTTCAAGCCCGAAATTAAAGTCGAAGTCCCTGCTCAATTCCAGAAAATTCCAGAAAATTCTAGAGTCCTCATCTAACTTGGAGACTACTCTAGGATGACACCTAATCCTACTTGGAGACCAAGAAAAGGCTAAACCGTCCTACCCTATTTCTCCACTATAAATAGCCACCTCCTGTAACACATATACACTTACACTTACACACATACTTTTACACATAACAAATTTTAATAATTCTCTTTTTCTACCTTTCTTTAGTTTTTAGGTTTTTCTCTAGTTTTAGAAGGGGGAGAAGTCGACACCCTCTCTAGCAATAGACGGAGTCGACGTCCCTAGGGTTTTCAAAGGGGAGATTCCGCCTCTCCTAGTCCTGTAAGTATTCTTATGCCTCTCATGGATTTTCCTAAATCCATGAGTAGCTAAATCTTTAATACTTCTGATCCTTTGGTGATTTCAATCAATTGATTATGATGAGATTTCTATACTTATAATTTTGTGTTAAGTTCTAGATGATAGTAGTCAAAACCCTGTTTTAATTTTATGATTCTGAATCTTATTTGAGTTATGTGGCCACTAACGATGTAAGAGGAAGGTCTACAGCTAGATCAGGCTTAGAATTAATGACTCAAGTTTGATTGTATGTAGAAAATTAGGTTTGTTTGATCGCTGCTTAATGGGTGTTTGTCTACCGGAGGTCGAGAAATTTCTCTTCGTATGGTTCTACTTGTAGGCATGTGTGTAAAATTAACTGTTCTTAATGCTTTGTTCTCAAGTGATCTTTAAGCCCTAAGAAAGTAATCGATCGCTGAAGGAATAATAGGGATAACTGCAGCTTTGATCGGCCTCTTATCTAAAATACATGTTGGGAAACCTATATCAGTTGTCAGTCAAGAATAAGACACGAAATTTACCTTTTAAATCGAGGATCCATAGTTAATTTGCTTTAGATTTAGATTTAGATTTAGATTTAGATTTGCTTTGCTTTGATTTTTAGTTTAATTGTTTTCTTCATAATTGTTATTTACAATCCCCTGTTTTCTGTTTGATTTTTGGAAAAGATCTTTCTATCTTTTAATTGTTCATCATATAAACCTTCTCTGTGGATTCGACCCCTACTTGCCCTAGCTATTGTAGTTAGTTAATTGTGGGGATTATTTTTATTGTCTTAGACGACACGAGCAGTAGATCTTACAGTTCAAGATCCTTTGATAAAAGTGAACCTGGGGCAGATTTTGGTGAATCCGAGCCAACTTTTGTAAGTTCATTCTTATCAAAATCTCAACAAAAGCAGCTTGTAAGTTTGTTAGTTAAATTTAAAGATTGCTTTGCTTGGGATTATATTGACATGCCTGGACTATGTAGGGACCTAGTGAAACACAGGTTACCTATCAAGGCTAATGTAAAACCTCATAAACAACCTGCAGGAGAGTAGCACCTGACATTTACCTTAGAATAAAAGAAGAAATAGAGAGGTTGTTAAAAGCTGGATTTATTAGGCCTGCTAGGTATGTTGAATGGTTGTCTAATATAGTCCCAATAATGAAGAAAAATGGAAAACTTAGAGTGTGCATTGATTTTAGGAATTTAAACAATGCTTCACCTAAAGATGAATATCATATGCCAATAGCAGATATGCTTATTGATTCTACTGCAGGAAATGGTGTAATGTCATTTCTAGATGGTTATTCTGGATATAATCAAATATTCATAGCTGAAGAGGATATTCCTAAAACTGCATTTAGATGTCCGGGATCTTAAGGTAGTTATGAATAGGTTGTGATGCCATTTGGATTAAAAAATGTAGGAGCAACATATCAAAGAGCTATTAATGTTATTTTCTATGATATGATTGGAAAATATGTAAAAGTCTATATAGATGACATTGTAGTTAAAGCTACTGATTTTGATGAACATCTTAATAGACTTAAGATGTTATTAAACAGAACTAGATTAAGGGGTTTGAAACTAAATCCTTTGAAATGTGCATTTGGAGTCCAAGCTGGTCATTTTCTAGGTTTTATAGTTCATAAAAAAAGAATAAAAATTGATAAAAACAGAACTAAAGCAATTTTAGATGCAAAAGCTCCAACAAATAAGAAGGAATTGCAAAGTTTTCTTAGACAAATCAATTATTTACGCAGGTTTATTTCTAATTGTGCAGGACAATTATATGCTTTTACTCGACTATTGAGACTCAAATGAGAGAAAAATTTTCTCTCGAATGATGAGCATCAAGTAGCCTTTGAAGAAATCAAGAAATACTTGATAAATCCACCTATGTTAATGCCCCCTAGAAAAGGAGTAACATTTATACTGTATGTAGCTTGTACAGAAAAATCACTTGGTGCACTATTGGCACAAGATTCAAGTTGAGGAAAAGAACAAGTTGTGTATTATTTAAGTAGAAATATGATAAATGCTGAGCTGAGATATTCTGCTCTTGAAAAATTGTGTTTAACAGTATATTTTGCACGTATGAAACTGAGACATTACTTACTCAATGAACAAGTATACTTGATCTGTAAGTGTGATGTTATTAAGTATATGTTAAACAAACCTGTGATGGGAAATAGAATTGGAAAATGGGTTCGGGCTTTATCAGAATTCTCTTTAAATTTTGTTTCTCAAAAAGCTGTAAAAGGTCAAGCATTAGCTGATTTCTTAGCTGATCATCCTTGTCAAATGACCTTGCCTGAATTAGATGAAGTTATGTTAATTGAACCTGTTCCATGAATTTTGAAATTTGATGGTTCAAGACTGAACTGGGGACAGGAGATGGAGTAATTCTAACTTCTCCATCAGGAAAAGTGTTTAAATTCTCTTTCTCTTTGTTGTTCAAATGTTCAAATAATCAAGTTGAATATGAGGCTTTAATTGCTGGATTAGAATTACTATTAGAGCTTAAAGCTTATTCAGTATTGGTTAAAGGGGATTCACAGCCAGTTATTGGACAAATGTATGGTATATATCGGTGTATTATTCTAGTAACGCATTCTTGTTATAAAATAGCTGATTTATTAAAATCAGTTTAATAAAACAAAACTTAACTTTTTATGTAGAATTGAAAGTACTTTTGTGGATATGTTTGTTCGAATCATTCTTGGTTATGAATGTTTAGGATGTCTATCTTTTAACTTTTTAAAACCTTGATTTGATTATGATATTTTATATAAAAAAAATACATATAAAAGATGAGTAATAAATGAAATTGACTTACAAGTAAGTTGTAGTCAGAAGTAAAGGAAATATATAATTTACAAAAAGAGTAATTCTCTACAAAGAAAGTACTTAAGATGTCATATAAGAAAGCTTAAATCAAACTGAAAGAGAGACTACATTCTTTCATAAGTTTGACCAAACTGTCAAGAGTGTTTCTTGATGATAATCTAGAAGTTCAAGGGAATATTGTTCTATGACATTCTTCCTATTGTACAATTACAAAACATGGTAATTCTCTCTCGATATTGGAAGCAAAAATTTTGAAAACGTTCTTGTTCTTCTCTTGAGCAAAGATCTGAATAGGAGTGAATTCCTTCATACCACATCATTCTGAGCTCTAATTTCACACGTTTCAAAGTGAAGAGAGAATTCTTCAAATAAGTCATCTCTACTTTGTTGTCAGAAAGTTTGGAGGAAATCAGTAATAAAACTAGTTGACTAGCAATTATAACATTCTTGCAATAGGAATCTTCAGGAACTAAAAGTGACATTTTCTCAAGGTACAGTGATGATTTAGCCAATTTCAAAGCTGAAAAGTTTTCGATATCTTTTGTCAGGGACAAAAATATGTCTTTCAAATCTGACATAGATTCTTCAAGCAACTTTGGAGTCTTGAATGTATGAGAATCCATTAGACAGTCAATAGCAAACTTAAGAGATAGCAAATTTATCTGAAACAGAATTGCAAGGGTTGGGGTTATATTTACCTAGAGACTAAAGATTGATTGAAAACCTCCACCGGATGAAACTTTTGTTGAATTGTTCTTAGTCTGGTTTTCTTCATAATTAAAATCAAAATCCTACACCAGAGAACATAATTATTAAAATGAGATATTCATTAATACAAATACAAGTAAGATGATTACTCACTGAATCACTAGCCATTGGGAAGTTCGGAGGAGTGTCTGGAGTTGCAGGTCTGGGATTATCATCATTTGACATAATCAAGGTAAGATTGGTTGAAACCTGCAAAAATAAATGATGAGAAACTCACAATAAATGAATAAGAGAATCTGGGAAAGGAAAGTAAGATACTTACTGGAGAGATTGAAAGATTCTTGAAGATTTCAACTCTGGTTTGCTTAAAACAAAAAGTCAAACCATGTTCAACCTACCAGGGATTAAATGTTGCATGAACACCAGGAAGAGATTTGAAGATCATGAACGAGTCCCTCACATCATGGATAAGTTTGGCATTTACCATAAGAAGAGTTGGAAGTTCCCAATCTTCAACAAGTTCATGAATAGGCTCAAAGTTGGGGTTAACAGTAAAGAAATTGGGAATAGGAACTTGTTGTAAAAGGCCAAATTGCCTTTGTCAGAATTGAGGAGAGTACATGGTGGAAAAGAGCATGCCAGCAGAAGGTCCAAATCCAATTTTTCCAACAAGATCTCTGGGACTAATGAAAGATGCCCAGGTGATGTTCATATCTTCATAAATTGAAGTGAAGGACATTAAGTTTCTTTGGGTGACCCAAAAGAAATCAACATATTTGTCCTCAAGATGATCATAAGGGGTAAAGAACTTATGGTTAGTAACTTGGAGATTCAAGAAATAGTGAATAAGGCTAATTAAGTCAAAGTGTTTAGGATTTTTCACTATTTGTTGCCTTAAGATTATACTATTTCTAGCAGTTCCAATTGGGAAGAAATGAAGAGATGAAGAATAAAAATAGACATAGAACCATAATTGGAACAGTATAGGAAGTGATACATTGCCTTTCTAAAATACTAAAGGAGTTATAGTTCTTCAAAGGGAAATCACTAGGAGGTGGTTCAAAAAATGTTCTGTGATGGGCTCCTAATCGAGAACATTTTACCCCAATAAGCATGGAGAGGTCTTTAGAAGTTAAAGTCATCCAACCACAAGAAAATAAGAGCACATTGTATTTTGAAGACCAGAATAAAGTCAAAGTCGCCATAATATGAGGATCAATGCTTGGAATGTTCAAAGTAAGTTCAAGCAAAGAAAAAATACCTAAATTTTTCCAAAATGGAGTATATATATTGGCCAATTTGGTGTACCAATCAAAGAAACACTTGTCAGAAGATGGCCATGAGGGAATTACAGACTCCCCCGTGAAGTAGTTCAATACTTGAACATTTGGAGTATGTAACAATAAGTTCTCTGTTTTCGAAATTGGTAACCATTCTTGTCGAAACGTTCGGGTCCGGGGAACAATGCCGAAACGACTTTGGAAAAGAGAGGAGTCGCCACTAATCTTTTTTCTAAGGTGTGATTAGCCACCTAATGACCTCCTAAGCCTAGTTAAATCCAAAAGCTCGGCAATGGACCCACTAAACCTAAAGTCCGGTCTTCCAACCTAAATCTAGGTTCGGGAGTCTGTTACATTTGGGGAAGGATCAGCACCCCCAAATGCCCGTCAAATGACGGTACCTCTAGTCTAAACTAAATCTAGTGGGTCTAACAAAAAGTGGTTGCTTTTACTTTAATCTTGATTATTAAATATAAAATGTTAAAAAAGTAAAAGAAAAATCATTTTTCAAAACAAGTTTTAAATGTCGAGAGTTTTGAGAAATACAATCGAACGACCGTCGGTTAATTCCTCTTTTAACTCTCTTTCACTATTTGTTCTCTTATTGAGTCTCCCACACCGGGAAGAAATTTTTTAAAAAAATGTTGTGTCAAAACTCTTTTTTTTTTGTCATTTTTAATTTTCCAAGAAAAACTACCTGATTTTATTAATCGGCCAAAAATCTTATTATTAGAAAACTCACCTTTAAATTAAAGTTTCAATTTTCGGATTAAGATTAGCTCGAAAAGATTCGATAATCTGCTTCTGAATTAATTTTAATCTAATAATCAAATCTTTCAACCAAAGACTTGATTTTTTCAAATTAAGATTAATCCAAAAGGATTTACTGATCGATTTCCAAACTAATCTTAATCCAAAATCGAACCTTTAATTTAAAGGGTTTACTATTTTATTAATCATTTTTTGAAAATGCTTATCTTGAAAACTCTTGAATTACCATTTTTTGATTTGTTTTGAAAACTGAATAAGAGAACATAATTAAAACCATTTTTGAAAAACACTTTTTATTACATCTTTTAATTTTCTGATTTTTCCATTTTTTCATTTTTTCTTTTCCTTCCCTTTTTTTCCCTTTTTCTTCAAATTTTAACCTAAATATTGACTAATGCATGTATGAAGTGATGAATGCAAGATCCGATTTTATTAGTTGATTAATAAAAAGGAGTTTACTTGAATTGACCTTCACGAACCTTGCCCGGCCCTCCAGAGATATTCGTGAAAACCAATCAATCTCGGGGCGAAACCTCGAGAGGTTGTGCTCCTGCACCTTTACCCGAGATTTGCCCGTCGTAGTTAAAAACGCCTCTTTATTAATCAAAATTTATAATGGTGGCATGAAATGCAAATAGTTATAATTAACGACAGATAAACATGATATGCATGTAATTAAGCACTACTCTACCTCTACGCTAAATTACTAACTTATAACAAATTACGTGGCTTAACTAAGCCTATAACTTGAAAAGCAAATAAAGAAGAAAAAAAAACTTAAGGATCAAATTGGCCATGCTGGGGACATTTCTGCACACTAAAGAAAAAGATTAGCGAAGTTCACGAAAACAAAAAGCATGAATAATATATATATATATATAAGAGTCTAAATGGATGCAGAGAAGAAACAGTGTCTTTGAATGAACAGGTAACCGAGTTAAATGACAAACGAACTAAAAATTAAGTCTTTTTTTAAAAACAAAATTTCAATTTTCAAACTTGAATTAATTCAAAAAGATTAATCAATCTTTTCTAAGTTAATTTTAATTTAAAATATTAGACTTTTAATTCAAAGTTTTATTTTTTCAAATTTAAATTAGCTAAAAAAATGATTAATCTAATTTCAATTTAAAAATTCAAAGTTTCAATCAAAGTCTCAATCTTTCTAATTAAAATTAACTCAAGTAGAGATCAAAGATCAATTTAAATTAGTTCTAATTCAAAAATCAAAACTTTAAATAAAAGACTCGGTTTTTAGTTTATGTCACACCAAAACAAATATAAACAAGATCGAATTCCAATCATCACATTTCATTTCTTCATCCTTTAAGGTTTAACTCATATCATAAACAAATTAATACCCAAAGACAACAACTTTAACAAGATCCCACATATATATATATATATATATATCAGTCAATAAAACCTAACATGCTTTAAATCTAACAAATTTAATACAAATCAAAGAAAAACAAGCATCAAATTGATTAAAACAACAAAAAGAGAGTCCCAAATCTTCATAATCAGAAACGAACCAAACTCAAACAACACGGGGAGGGATTAAATCAAAACCATTTGAAGCTTAAATGCAAGAAGTACGAATAATTATACCTGAAGAACGCCGTTTCGTCCTAAACTCCTCTCTTTTATCGACCCTCCCTTCTCCTTCTTCCTCGTGCCTTTTCTTTCTTCCAATCGCAGATTAAGAACCCTAACTTATACCGTCTGCAACCCTCTTAAATCTACCCTACAAAAACCAATGATTCAACAAAGAAGACTCTCGAATCACAAAGCCAAGAACCCGATAATAAAAAACCCCAGAAGAAACATCAAGATCGACTTTCAAATCGTCAGAAACTAAGAGTGAAAGGGTAAGGCGAAGCTTGAGCCAATCCAGTTGGATTTACTCTTCTTAATCGCTACCAGACCCCTGTATTTCCAACTCTTGTTCCTCTTTTTTTTTAAGAGAAAAGAAAAAAAAAACCAGATTTCCGAGAGAGCCCCAAACCCTAGTCTACCCGATTCCTCTCTTTCAAAACATTCCGTACCATGAGCTTCGAAATCATGGTTTTTATATGCTATTTCCCAACCCTCTCACCGTAAGATTCTCTCTCCATCCCTATCAACGATCCCTCTTTTTTCTTTTTTTTTCCCCTATTTTCCTCTCCTTTTTCTTTCCGTTGGAGCCAGTGAAGCGATGAGGATTAGATTTGGTGAGTTGTCCTCCCAGTCGGTTTCCTTGAACCTTCCTCCTAATTTTTTTTCGAATTTTCGTTTTTTACTTATTGCTTATTAATGAGACTAGATATTTGTGGCTGCTTTGTCCTTTTGTACAGGTCATAAATGGGATAAGGAAGAGGGAGGATGTATTGCGTCATCATGGTCAATGATCAGGGGATTTCTGTTGCCTGTGGTCATTGGAGAATTTTGGGTATCTTGTCCTTTTGTGTGATCTGTAGCGTAGCTTCCTAACTGTGTTGCTTACTGTCTTCGTTTGGGTACACTGCCTACTATTGAAATTTTGTTGACTTTATGATTTAATTTGCTTACGATTGCCCTTGTGTTCTAACTTTAAATCCTTGTTGGCTCTGCCGAGATGCCTAAGTTTCTTGGGACTTTGGTGATGAAAAATGTGCATGATGCTACTATGAAATCATTCCCTGCAGTGTGTAAATGCTTGCATAGTAATACTGTAAATGCCATGGACTAGTAGTATGCTTTGTCAAGATAAATGTTAAATGCCTGAAAAAAATGCTACTAAAACGGAATGAATGTATTGTGCTCTTCCCTCTTTAGAGTTTGATGAAATGCCAATGCTTGAAGTATCAGGTCTCACTTTGATTTTTGTATGATTTATTTACTGCATTTGTCTTGAAATTTCTCTCTGTTCATGTTTGCTACCTTGCTTGCTTCACTGATCTTGCTGAAATGGGCACTTGTCGAATACCAAATACTTTAGTGAATGCTGAGTTTACCTGAGAATTATTTGTGGCTCTACTGTCTTGATACTTGAATGATTGGTGCATGTCTATTGTTCCTGAGTGGCACCATTGGCATTTTGAGGCCAGGAATACGTCTTGAGTTTCATGTCCAGTTCTACCTAAAGCAAAAGTTATTCCCACTTTGGCCTTAGACTTGCTGTTTTGCCAGGTTTCATTGTGTAGTTCCTTGTTGCTTAACTTGTTATGTTGTTTGTTGCTTCACTGCTTAAATACTCCATTTGATGCTGCTATATTGCTCTTGTACTCTCTGTTTGCGCACTTTAGTATCCCCATTAGCCCTAATTCAGGCCTACACCAATTAATGGCGTTTGGTCTCAAGCCTAAGGGGAACATTTGCCCTATACATGATACAATTGGGCATCCTACTTGGCTGCAGGTGGTTCCTTTCCGTTCAACAAAGGATTAAGTCTTAAGGCAATGGGACTCTAAGTAGGGAACCTCAAATCTTACAGTGAAGAGTGGTCTAATTCAAGAGGACAAAATTATCTTCTTTTGTAAAATCCATGCCTGTAAATGTAGCTACCAAGTCTTTACTCTCCTTTTCTTTTGTTATTCCTTTGGACACTTGTAATTTGAACTTTGGGAGCTTAAAAGTGAAAGCAATTAAATCTCCTGGAATAACTCAATTAGCAGTGCCAATGATTGACCTTAATTGAAGTATGCACAACTAAATGCACGAAACCAATGGACACTTAAAATGGATGTAATGGATATGGATGGTAAACGAACCAACATGCTCAAAAAGATATGGCTATGTGTTGTTACCTCTATTACTAATGTGCAAGCAAAAGAGAAAAGCATGTTTAATGAGTAGATGATAATAAAATGTGATCATGCTTAGATGAGAAGAGAATGTGACTAATGACACTAAAATGGATAAAATAAAGAATATGAAAATGCCAACTTGCAAAACTAAGCTTATTACAAAACATGCAACAATACCCAAATCTCTAAATAAGGCCAAGCCATAAAAATGCCAAAAATGCTTAAGATAATTTTTTTAATTTAATTTTTAATTTTAATAATATTTTTTTAAATGCAATTTATATAACTAAAATGAATTAACTAATCTAAGCTAAAAGTGGACTTGAGATGACCAAGATGCCCCTAAATGTTCAAATGACCAAAATACCTCTGGACGTGCAAATGACCAAAATGCCCCTAGATGACCTTGATGCCACATAAGACATAAATTGACTTAAGTTAAACTTTCTAGGACAAAAATGGGTGTCTACAATTCTTCAAGATCAGTCGAATCATCAACTTGATTACCACAAATGGTGCGAGCATTGTGATTCCCCATTCTAGCATTGGTGTTGGCCATTGTTTGGAGCCTATGTTTAGCATTTTTTCAGAATGGAGATGTTCTGTTCAAAGGTTTGAGTGGAGCCATGATCATGCTAATTTTGTGAGGAAAGTAACGGAAGTGAAAAGAAGAAGAGGAAAGGTAAAGTAGTGGGTAGGTGAAAGAAGTTGGAAAAGTGAAACATGGTTTGAAGCCTGATTAATAGGGTTTTGAAAGAAAAAAAAAACCGTAATTAGGATTAAAGATTTCTTTTCTTTTGCACTAAACAGTAATAAATCAAATAATGATGTCATAAATCAATATTTGATTTGGGGGCAATTGTTGGGTTGCAAAATTGATATTAGAACTGGACTTAATGTTCATGGGCCTTGAAGGATTAAGCCTAGTGTAAAATTGGGTTTGTAATTATTCATTTTGTGGGCTTATATGATGTTTAACCCTTGGGAGTTGATTTGAGTGGTTAATGGTGGTTAATTAAGTGAATTAGTGGCCAGTTAATTCCACTTAAAATGGGAACAAACTAAATACAATTCACATGCTTAATTAAATTTGGATGAGTGGTTAATTAACCACTAATTTGGACACTATAAATAAGAGTTTTTCTTATGTTGAAAAGGTTGGCAAATTCATCAATGACAAGAAGTCAAAAAATCATCATAGTTGGCTAGTTTATTATAAGTAACCCTTAAAAATTAGTGTAATCTTGTATCTTAGGAGTAGTTCCCTAACTTAGAATTTTCTTTAAACACTTGTATTCAAGTATCCAAGATCATTGAATCTCATTTTCTTTATATCTTCCTAGTGTCATTAATAAAATCTTTTGTTTTATGGAACATTTGCAATTTCATATATTGATATCAATTCCCCACTCTTGCATATAAGAAATAAGGGTGAGAACCCTTACATTTTTAGCATCAAACAATACCTATATTTAATTAGTTCTTTGTCTATCTGTTTTTCATCCATTCTTTCTATTGATGGTTTGAATGAACTCTGTATCAATTTCAACAATTTCACTCGGTGATTTGACTCCTCTCTCGTTACCATATCAAAGCCATATTTTGGTTTAAGTTTGTGTTTTTTATATATATATTTTTGGGTTTGAGCGATATGATGAGGAAGGAAAATTTTTAAAAAATGCAATAGAATTCGTTTGATGCCAAGACAAGAAGCAAAGAAGATCGAGGAGAGAACTAAAAGTTTTTAATGTTATTATTAAATTTTTTGCTGGAGAAGAGAGGAGCCAAAATTAGGCTATCTCAAAAAATGTTTGCTAATAAAATGAAAATAATTAAACAAAACTATTGAATATTTATGTTGGAGGACCTCCAAAATTTTATTATTTTCTCATTAATGAGGTGTCATGATTTGGTAGACTGACAGTGTATAGATTCTATACACTATCAGTGCATCAAATATAAACTCATAATAAAAAACCTTTAATTTCATAATTTACTCTTAACAATCAAATTTCTTTTATTGGGACTAAACTTAATAAAACATTAAAAAAAATGAAAAAGAGGGAAGACACGTCAGGCTAGAGACTAGGGAGTAGACTTTGGAGGGGCAAGAAGAATTATTCCAATATATATTACATATTTTGGTCGGATCAAGATATTGTTTCACTGTCTAAAAGAAAAAAAAAAGCATTGTTTCACCGCACTCGAGTTGTTATTGTTGATTAATTGATGAGTGTACCATGTCTGAATTGTGAGGTTTTGGGTTCAAGCTCACGAATTATGGGGTTAGGCCGTGAGATCTTGCGTTCAAGTCCTACGGATTGTGTGTTTTTAGACCGTGAGGTCTTGGGTTGAAGTCCTACAGATTGTGGGCTTAATTATTTAGTTTGTTTATTTGGTTTTTTTTGTTTGTAAATAGTTTATTTAAGTCAATCTCTTAGTTTAGATTGAATTCTCATGTTTGCGCGTGTAAAATATTATTCTGGTTGTAATGAGATATCATTGTACCCTAAAAATTGTTTCCCTTCATATCTACAATTATCTTATCAATTCACATCTCATCAATTATGTTATCAATCCACGCATGCTATTCTTATTAATCAATGTATGTTATTCTTATTAATCAAATTGCATTCTCTTTTTCTTTATACTAGAGTCTGGCCCGCGTTTCGCACCGGGGCTGTAAGAGTGGGCAAGAATAAGAATGGAAAAAGGGGAAAAAAAGCAATTTGTTGTTGTTATCATAAAGCATAAAGTCTATCCCCAAGGGGACACCCCAGTGGTTAAAGCTTGGGACTTCTTGTGGGAGGTCCCGGCTTCGAATCCTGGGATGGGCGGGTGGGATTATGGGAAAGGAGAGGGTTATCTCCTATTGTGTAGTTCATTTCAATATCACGTTCATGAATAACAAAAATAAAGCATAAAGCCTTTTTTTTAATTGATCACCTATGTAAAAAAACATACATATTGCATTGTTGACCTATACATAAACCAAACTTAAAGTTGACAACATATAGTAATACAGACATAGAAACACAATAAATTAGATAGGGTAATTCAAAATTCGGTGATCAATTTTAATGAAGAATCCTTTTTCTTCATTCATCACTCAGATTTTTGTCCATTGGCTGGAAGTCTGCTCGAAGACCAAAAGGCCCCCCATCCCCCCCCCCCCCCACACACACACACAAAAACATGATGCATCCAAGCTTTCTATAAGTGAACAAATGTGAGGGAACCCCTGACAATTGGATGCTTCTGCATGTGTTCAGATTCATGCCTTGCTATATGCAAAAACAGGTAATTACTCAGGCTAACGTCCCATTGAAGAGTCCTAAATGTTATCAAAAGATCTCACTAAGTGATCATTTACATTATAATTAAAAACTGATGTAGACCATCAACATATCAGACTGTTAAATGATTAAAAAAAAAGGATCGAAATATAGACGGGATTAAGAACAAACACATGCTCATATGCCAGCAAACCTTAAGCTCATATTACTTAATTTGGTTCAATTTCCCATAACAGAACACATCTTATTGAGTTGCCTGAATTTTATAGCAATTTAAGATAAGTTAGTTGATGAGGGAGTTATACATGGTGACAAAAACGATGGAAAATTTATTAAAAAGAAATGGGGTAAGTAAATTAATTTCACCTTTTTAGCATTTGAGTGGTGAAGCTCATCCTAAATATACCACGTGTGCTCTTTCATGTTTCTATGGCTGCTAATGTTAAAATTTTATTTTAGAACTTTGTGGGAGCCTTTTTGTGTGATGGAAGGCCTGGGTCGGCTCAATTGGATTCGAGCCCAAGCCCAAATATCCCAGAAGAAATATTTGGTTAAAAGGTGAGGCTGAGACCAAGATTAAAGGGGAAAAGCGTTGGTTGCTATTCAAAGAACAATTTCCCGCCGCATGAAAGGATTAAAACAGAGGATGAACTGAGAAAGATGAAAAAGATGAACAAAACCCAAAAAAACGTATTGCGTTGAGATAAATGAATCTGAAAACTTTTTTATTGATTAAGGACTAATGGGAAACAGATTGGGTGTGAGATTTGGGAGAAAGAAGAAGGAAACATTTGAGAACAATGGAATCAAATTACAAGAACTTGACAGTGGAGGAAAACACTGATTTGGAGAAGATGGAGACTGATTTCCTTGTTGTGTTGAGCGGAATTTTAGGGTTCTTGAGAGACTCTTGATGAAGGTGATGAAGATTGTGATTCCTTGTATATGGATGATGATTATTGCCCTTTTTTGTCGTCAATTGCCCCTTTTTATAGCTCCCTTGTCGACCGGTCGAAAGCTTTATCCGATGGTCTTCTTGGCTCTTGCTTTTTGATTAATTGCAGTGATTAGGCCTTAGGTCCAAGATGAAGAATCTTCTAGTTTGAGGAAAGCAACGATGGCCTCTTTTAGTCTTGAAATCAAACTCCTCTCTTTGTATTCATATGTCGCTATCATCGACGACAACATCTCATTTGGCTTGCCGAGGTTTCCTCCAAAGTCAAATTCACTTTGCTTTTCTATTCCACTTTCTGCACCCTAGCCGATTACCCCATTTGTGTTAAGGAACAACCTACAAGCATGGTTGCTCCTTTCAAAGAAGGTAATTGGAGGAGTTTCCTTCCTATTTTGCCTTCCAAGCTGCGACTCCCAATGTGTTTCCTGCAGTGGGCTTGGTCTACCGTAGCCCTTAGACATGCGATGAAGAGCAATTAGCACTTAATCCCTGCCATAAATGGTTAAATATAGAAGAATTTGAATTTAAGTAGAATGCTCCCCTTAGATGCTTTCCTCAGCAGGAAACTGACATGCTGCAACAGAGAATTGAGTTTTGTGCCTTTTGTCCTCATGCCCTTGTTGTGAGATTAGTTGGCAAGGCCCCAACATTTTGGGCCTGTTTTGGGCCGAAATGTGGACTTTGTAGAAGCAAGCCCCCAAGTGTGATGTATATATAATATGGGCTTTAGCCATATGCAAGTAGTGAGATGATTAGCAAGGCCCAATGCATTGTATATGAGATGGGCTTTTGCTATATAGAGAAGAAAAATTGCCTCTGTGTTTAGGGACTTATGAATTGCCCTTGTGTTTGAGGACTTTTGAGAAATGCCTCTGTGTTTAGGGACTTATGAATGCCCAGGTGTTTGAGGACTTTTTGATAGAGATGCCTCTGTGTTTAGGGACTTATGAATGCCCAGGTATTTGAGGACTTAATTATTGGGTAAGAGTAATGGGCTTTTTTAGTGTGAAATATTTATGAGCCCATTTACCCAATATTTGTGTGTGTGTTTGGGTTAGGCCAAAGAAATATATGTATGAGTGGGATAAAAATTGGCCTAACCTTTGAGTGTGTTTTTGAGGAGACTTTGTGGATTTGGGCCCTCCCAATTTTGGCCCCTAACAAACTCTTTTCTTTTTCGTTTTTTAATCAACATAATTAAGCATAAGACCCTCAACAGTCTACATTAAACATGTTCAAGAACTCTTTTCTTTTTAATCAGCATAATCAAGCATAAGACCCTCAACAGTCTACATTAAGGTCGTGTTTACTGCACCGATTCACCAACCGTTTGGCCGGTGCACCAGTGCACCGGTCAAATGGAGTTTTAAGTGTAATCTCTGTTTCAATCGATGCTCTAATAATCTCATCTGTACAGTACCTAATTTGATCTGTACAGTATAATCTCATCTGTACAGTACCTAAACAGTGTCAATCGCACCGCTACAGCACCATTCTACTAAACACAGCCTAAACATTTCAATTGTGTTAGGATTTTGACTCAATTGCTAGTTAGATTTGGATTAGGATTTTTTAGAGTTTTTTGATTGGTAGACAAGAATCCTAATAGGAAACGGATTCTTTGAGTCTAAGTTTGTGTTAGTATAAATCGAGAGTTTCTCAATAGAGTTTTGTATGCTTGGAGAAAAGATGTAGTCTAAGGGTGAGATTTGGGTGGAGGCAGACAAAAGGATGGTCCTTATGGGTGTGTGTGTGTGTGTGTGTGTGTGTGTGATTGTTTGGTTTGGTAGATCAATGTGATGATTGGTTTGTAGAGACCGAGCGAGAGTGCTCAAATAGAGACCGAGTGAGAGTGCTCAAATAGAGGCCGAGCAAGAGTGCTCAAGATTGTTTGGGTTTGGTTTAGAATTGATTGTTAGATTGGGTTGAGAGATTGAGTGAGAGTTATTGATAATTATGTGTGATGTAATTTTCTATAACTAGTGGATTTCTCTTCTCCTCCGTGGACATAGGCAAGTTTAGTGCCAAACCACGTAAATTCTTGTTTCTTGTGTGGATGATTTATGGTTTTAGTTTCTTCTGCTTGCATGATTAATTTGCTAGATTATAGTTGGGATATCCGGGTTACAATAATTGGTATCCGAGCTCAGGTTGAATGGATTGGAGATTGCCCAGTAGCCCAAACTTGTGATATGGTTCGTTAAGTTTGTTGTCGTGGAGATTGCCAAGTTTCGTAGCTTGATGATCGTTTGAAGATTGTGATTTGTATGTTGGCTTTTCAAATCAGATTTGGATGAAAAGCAAGATTGGATTCAGAATTAAAGTTGAAGATGATGTAGTGAAGATGAAGACACGCAAGAGAAGATTGCTTTGTAGGTGGAGCCATGCATGTCCTTGAAGATTGATTAAAGATTGAAGATTTGATGGAATTTGAGTCAAGGATTTTGACTCGATTCCTAATTAGATTTGGATTAGAATTTTTAGAGTTTTTTAATTGATGGACAAGAATCCTGGGATTGGGTCTTGCCTCCAGAAATAAACGACTGAAGGGTAAGAATCATGAAAAATCTTTTTAGAATATCCACGAAAATGAATATATGAGATTTGAGATTTGATTAATTTCATGGGTGTGAAGACAGAGAGATAGAAGGTGGAAATATAAGAGTTTCTTTCACCACCATCAAGTAGATCTAATCTAATTGTGATCTGAATTGGATGAAAAATATTGGATAATCATTGGCTGTTGAGGTTTTATTTTTCCCCTCATCCTCTCCCTCTGGTTCCGCTTACGTTTCTCTCCCAAATCCTTGACAAAGGCTAAAATGGTAATTATAATTTCCTTCTTAATCATTTGTCATTGTTTCATTTCCTTTTTAATAACTAGTCATCACTTCTGTTTTAAATTAAATGAAGATTAAAATCTTAAGAATACTAATAATTTTGTCCTAAAAAGCCTATTATTAGAGCTGCAAAATTTCACTCGAGTGCGAGTATTCGACTCGATCACCTGAAACCAAACCTTATCCAACCCGATTCGACCAAAAAATTCGCTCAATCCGAAACCGAAATGACCTGACCCAAATCCTTAATGACCTGAACCCGATCAACCCGAGAGATTAATCTGAAATTACCCGAATTGGGATTAATTATATTTAAATGACCCGAATTCGAAAAGACCTGAACCTGAAAATCGAAGGCTCAAACCCGAAATTATCGGAACCATATGACCCGGAACCGAAAAAAAGACACGAACCAAAATTGACCAAAACCCAAATGACCCGTCATTTGAGCAATCCGAACCCAACCCAACTTGAAACTGAAAATTAACTGAACCCTTATAACCCAAAATTTCCTTAACCCAAAACTGATTTAAACCAAATCCAACCCGACCAGCCCATTTGTATATATATTGGGTTTTACTATCAAAGTAACATAAGAAATTATCTCACACAAAGAAAAATATTAACAAAGTAAAACATCAAATTTAAACCCACAGTAAGAGTTGCATTTATCAAGAAAAAATTAATTATAAGTCAAATATAATAATTGCTCGTTAGGGAAATAATAAATTTTAATCATAATACATTATTATAAACTATCAAATAGTAAGATGTCAATCATAATAATTTTTTAAATTAAAATGGTAAAAATAAAATAATAATTAAATGAAAATAAAGTTTTTAGTAGAATAAAACCGTATATTAAAAAATTTAATATATCCAAATTTTTATTGAAAAATAGTAAAATGGTAAAAAAATTAATTTTAAAGATATTTAACTGAATAAAAATAGAGTTTTTAGTAGAATAAAACTATAATAGTTAAGCAATGGCATTTAAGAAATATGTTTGATTCAAAAGTTTTACAAAACTCGTACTTTTATTTATAGTATATCCTACCCATTATTTTTGTAACCAGGTGAAATTACTCAAAGCCCCTTTCAACTTTTAACCTGGAACAACATTTTCGCGCCGTTTTAGTCTTTTCTCCCTTGGCTAATTACTCAATAATCCTTATGTTCTATGTGGTTTGTGTTGGATTTATTGGGTTATAAAAGTAAATTTCAGTTTTGTTGATTATTTTTAGATGATTAACTATGTTCACACACATTAATATGTTTTAATGAACCGTATTAATTGTCAATAACAATTGATTAATGGCCATCAATGACAAATGATCCTTTCTACACTTGCTCATCTTTTTGGGGTTTTTTTTTTTTTGTAATTAGAAGAGTTATAGAAGGCATTGTTTTGCTAAAACACTATTTTTAATCTATACTCATCTTTTTTTTTTGGAATCTATACTCATCTAACTCCATTAATAGTGTGAAAACGAATAATCGGTTATTGGGTCTAAAATTCTGAATTCATTTAGTCCAAATATGGTATGGTGTGAACAATATTTATATTCATTAAACTAACTTAATGACCTTTAATTTTTCTCATAAGCGAGAAAACCAAAGCGACAAAAAACAGTGAAGAAAAATTGAACTCGAGAAGGTCTTTGGTAAAATGGATTTCATTTCGTTTTTGCGTTCTTTTATTATTGAAGGATATTTAAGAATGTACTTTTTAAAGGAGTTATTTTTGAAGGATATATTATGATGATATATATTACATTACTGTGAGTGGAAACAAGTATATACTTACAAAACAAATAACAGGTATACAAACAAGTTTACCCACATTAAAAAATCCTCGTAGCGCAAGCGCGAGGTACCTCTCTCATATAGATTAAAATTTGTCATGGTAGTAAATTAAAAATATTGTTGGTGCTTTGCCTTTTTTGAAAATTTCCCCAACATTTTAAAATATTTAAAAATACAATTAATATATATATATATATATAATAAGGAAAATTATACAATACATTGTCCGGTAGTTTAGCAAACTACACATGTTAAGGGTTGGTATGTTTTTTTAGAGAATAGTTTTGAATTTTAGAAATAAAATTAATTCAGCAAATGAGTATGTATCAACTTCTCATTCCGATTATGGAGTGGAAGATTTAAAAGTATCAATATATCAAATAAATAATTATCCATATAATAATAATAATCATACATACTATTCCAATTTCTAACAAGAATACATACCAGTTTCATTGTCTGGCAAGAACTGTTTTGATGAAAACTCATTTTTGCTTTCACTAAAAATTATTTCACTCCTACACAGAATTATTTAATTCAAATTTCAAAAGTGCATCTCTAAAGAAAAAAAAACCTCAAAAGTGCATCCTAGTGGACAAAATAGACATTGAACTTGTTGCGTCAAATTTTTCTTTGCGCCCAAAAAGGTCTTTTGATGTTGGATCTCTTTGAGGAAAGAGAGAGGTTCGGGGCGTGCCAGTTATTTTTGTAGAAAAATAACATAAATTTTTGGTAAAACTTGAAAGTAAAAGATTAAATTGAAAAGATCACACGAATTGAGGGTTCTTGATCAAAATTACACCGAAGCATTTAAATCATTAATCCCTGATTGCTTGTCAACAAAAGTGATTGAAGGTTTTTCAATAAATGAGAAGAGAAAATGACAAAAGATTGTTATTTGATTTGATTGAAACGGATTACAAAGAGAAAATCTTGTGTGGACAAGATTGAAATATGAAAAATATCAAGAACAATGAAGAACTTGATGAACAATGAAGAATTTTGCAGAGTTTCTGTAGAGAAAATTTAGAGAAAAGCGCGAAGCTTTGAATTTTTTGCAAGGAGCAAGTTTGCAGCGTGGTCTGAAGCATTGGGGATGGGCTCCTTATATAGTGAACAAAATGGGCTTGGGGATCCTCATTCCTTCGGTCTAAAGTAAGTTTACTTGGTCACCAAGTCTTCCAGAACCAGGGAGACGGCTTCCTCGAGCAGGGAGGCGACTCAATCCTTAAGAAATTGCCAGGAAACTGCCAGAAAGTTGCTGAGATGACTCTGAACTTGCCTCCTCATCTAAGCCACGAAATTATCTTCTAGAAACCTCATATAGTCCTCAACAACATGAAACTTTCGAAATCCTCACCTCCCTAGTGCAACTCAGGTGCCTTGCTGCCTCATTACGAGCTTGAAAACAACTAATTCAGCTATGAGATGCTTTCTGAATGTCAAGTTTTGAACCTTAAACACCTAAGCCACAAAATTCTCCATACTTTTTTTGGCCAGAAAATTCTCCATACTTAATCATATTAAGCACATCAAATCCCAAAAATATCATTCAACTAAGAAAATGGCCTAAACCGGGGTGGAAAAGCCACTTGTCCTTAATCGAAAAGAGTGTAAAAGTTATCACCGACACCTGAAATGGCTCAAATTTGACATGTAGCCATAATATCACGTATCTAAGGTGATGGGACTTGTTTGGGTTGAAAATCATGCCTAGTTCATCTTAAACCGACAACTTGTCCTTAACTGAAAACCGAGACAAAGCTTTTCGACTATGTCAGAATGAGATGAAATTTTGCTAGGATGATCTACTAAGCTTGAGGATCACCATGGTGTTCTCCTTGTTGAATTCGCACCTCTCTAGGCCTCTCAATTGATCAATTTCGCCATTTTGTCCTTAATTGAACAAAATGCAAAAATTGTCATTCTGCCTCCCGGGAGATTGGAACTAGCTGGACGGTTTCACCACTATGTTGGGACAACAATATGTAAGAGATGTGAACTTTGAAACATCACACCTCCCTTACTTAGATTAAGAAATCATTCGGTGACAAATATTCGCTTGCTGACTCCTTAAGGATGCAGGGAGCAGGGAGACAACTCCTGAAAACAGAGCGGCCCCTCCTGAGACATAGGAGACGGCTTGGGTTTGTTGTTCTAAGTATATGAGATGTCTCCCATCTCCTGACATGGGATACAACTTCTCTTTTTGTTGTCTGCCTCCTACTGACAGCTTCATTAAAAGGAATCACCTCTCAATGATTTTTCTGCCACATCTCCAAGAAGTGTGGCGCATATTTATTAATAATAATTATTTTTAATAATTAATATTTTCTTAGTAAAATTCGGCCCCAATTAGAAAAATATAAGATTTTCCTAATCAACTTAGAATCAAGGTGGTCCAAATCCAAATAAAATTAGGAATTTGAGATTAAATATGGACCACTCATCTTGATTTCACAAATTCATTTACAAGTTTACCCAAATTGTAAATTAGGGTATAAACGAAACCCAACTAGATTTTTTATTTTTTATTTTTTGGCCATTAACGAGATTTTGGATTAGTTGGACTAATGTTAAGAATTTAAGCGAAGCAAAGAGGTTCAAGAATTGTAAAGAAACATATCCCTTTGTTCCATTGATGTTTCAGAAAGTACCAATTTGACAATCAAAATCAGCTTTTATTGGTAGGCATTACTTCTCTTTTCCATGGAGGAAATTTCGTATATACTAGTAAATCTATATTCTAATTAATTTATGGGAGAATTATCATACAGTGTAAGAGAAGACCTTTTAAGTGTCATGCATTTGGATCATAGTTCCTCCAAAAATGTAATGATTGGTATATTTCCTATTATTAGGTGTATTGAAAATAAGTCTATTGATATAAGTCCTTGTATTGATATGATAAAAAGGTTCAAATGTTTGGATGTGATCAACTTCAATTTTAATTAATTTATAAGTTTATTTATTTATTTATTTTGTACATTAGCGGTGGTCCAAGATAATAGATTACAAGACAACTTTAAAAATTAGATATTCTAATCATGAACTTGCAAAAAGGGATAAATTAGTTCTTAAACTTTCAAAACTGTCAATTATACACCTGAGAAATTGTAAAAAGATAATTAAAAAAAACCCCTTTATTAGCCCCTTAATCTGGTTTAATCATCAATGTAAATGGCCAACAAATATTATTACACATGCTAATGCTAATACATACACAAAATTGAATAATTGATGAGACAATAATGTTGTAATAGAAGGTTTATATATATACGTAAGAATATTAGTATTTTGAACCAATGGATTCAAAATATTTTAAAGAAGAACTTTATATCACCTTAAAGGGTGGTTATAGATAGATACAAGTACTCCTTATATTATCAGCATTAATTACTACATCCATGATGATTGGACTATACATAGGCTATGCAGTCCACATATACTAGGACCCAAGAGCCAATATAACCAACCGCCTACTTCCCAATAGAAACCCCAAATTCTAAGCAGTTTCATTTCTTACAAGCTCTACTCCATTTTGAGAAATCTTTCTAATATCATTTCCATTGAATTCACCATCTTCTTCTTCCACAACCTTTTCCAATGGCTTGTAAGTGTAAAGCCAAGCACAAATTATGTAGTAAACAAGATTCACAACTTGGATGCCACTAACAAGCCAATAATAACACTCCAATCTTCCCCTGTTTAGATTCCTGTCAGGCAACCAATTCCTCTTTTCTCCACTGTACTTATGAACAAGTGATACCATCAATGTCCCAATATAGTTCCCTATCGCTATTGTAATCCAGAACAATGCTGCAGCTGTGCTTCTTATGCTTTCTGGTGACTGATCATACAGAAATTCCAAGTGCCCCACTGACATGAAAACTTCTGCTACCCCATGGAGGCAAAATTGAGGAACTAACCAGAACACGCTGATGGGAATTACTGCTTTTGGATCATCCAACAAGTTATGATTTGCTGCAACTGATTTCCTTTTGATCTCGACGAACGATGAGACCATTGTTGCTAGAATGTTGATCATGAATCCAATGCCCATTCTTTGCAAACACGTTACTCCCGAGGGGTTCCCTGTGAAGCGTCGAGCCAATGGAACGAAGAGGCGTTCGTATAAGACTAGACCCGAGAGCATGGTTAGGATGCCGAAGATGGATAAACTGGCTGGTGGGATTTCGAAGGAGTGGGATAAATGACGGTCCATGCTTCGAGCTTGTATGATGGTGAAGCTGTGCTGGTGTGAGGCTGAGGCGACATGTAAAATCCCTGCAGCCCAGATTGGCAACATTCGAATGATGGTTTTGAGCTCCTCCACTCTATGGACTGTGGTTAATCTCCATAGATTTGGTGGGTTCGAACTTGTAGCCTCACTTTCTGTTACTATTGCAGCTTTGTCAAGCCACCTGCAGGTTTTATAAACATTAAATAGTTGCTGTTTTTTACTTTTTTGAACTAAAAAAATGCTTATTAGTCTTTTTTGCGCTCTGGGATTAAGGACACTTTGCCACTTGTACTACTTTTGCGACAATTACTCTTGAACTTCTAAATTTCGAATAGTTAGCCCCCTCAGTCAAGGGCTAAGTGTGTTGAATTTGGAAATTCAGGAGGTAGGAGGTAAGTTGTCGCGAAATATAGTTTAGGAGGGGCAAAGTGTACTCAACCCCAAAGTTTAAAGGGGAAAAGGCTAATAAGTCATTAAAAACTAGAAAAACAAAAGGCATAGCTTACTTGTACTGATTTGTATGGACAAGTCTTCCATTAACAGCAATATCTGCATCAAGCTGTTTGTTCTGATACAGAAGCTTGGGGTCTTCTGGTGCAACTTCCTTCCTTTTCTTAACAGCAGCAACAATCACTTGAGCCAATCTAATCAATGGACTTCCACCTGGTTTCATTTTCTTATACAGAGGTGAACCAACAACAAAGGCTATAATAGAAATAGCCATGGCTATAGTGGGTATCCCAAGGCCCCAACCCCATCCCACATGTTCTTGGATATAAACCACCACGGTGAGGGCAGACAAAGTAGCTATTCCCATACAGAAATAGTACCAATTGAAGAAATTCCACTTCCCTGAGCGAGCCGCACTTGATTGATCCATGTCGAATTGGTCAGCAGCAAATGTAACAACACAAGGCCTAATGCCACCGGTGCCAAGAGATGTGAGGAGCAAACAAATGTACAATATCCACAGTTGAATTGCTGAAGCTTCTTGGCAATTCTCTTGCGTTGGGCACGGCGGGGGACGAAGTGACGGTAGGATTGCCGATATGGTGATGCTAACCAAGCCCTGCAATAATTAAGAGACAGATAAAATTGAAAACTCTAATGAATAGGCGCAGATTAATAACTACTTCAATAGAATTTGAGTGATTTTAAAGAAAAGAGAGTGAAATTGAGAGAGACCAGTTCATAAATGATGGAACCAACAATGATGGTCCAAAAACGACCAGCGAAGGAATCAGCAATCAAAGCACCAATGAGGGGAGTAAAGCTTGAAGTTCCACCAAAATTGGTGAGGGTGTTAGAGGCTTGAACCAAAGGCATGTTAAGTTCTTCAGTCAGGTATGTTATCATGTTGCTATGGAATCCACTTGAAGCAAATCTATCACACATTTCATTTGCTGTCAACATGCAAAATTGCAGACAATACAATTAGTAATAATTCACTAAACTCCTAATAACAATTGAAAATGGTGGTAATTTTCGGAAAAGCTCAAAAACTTACCTAGAATGAATGGCATTGTTCTAACGCCACCAAGTTTCTTGCCATTGCTGACCTTTTCCTCTTCTTTCCCATTTTCCTCTGCCATTTTCTGGTTGGCTAACTCCATTGCAGAAGCTGGTTCCATGTCCATGCAAGATCTAGTAAGCAAGGGCCATATATATTTATACAATCAAGGTGCTTGGAAGTGTGGTGGTGTAACTGATGGAAATGGCAGTCAAGTAGGACCCTCTCAACTGACTTCATTATCAACTCTGACGTCTTATCTTATGTCATAATTTTTGATCTTTACTTGTAACCAAATTGTCTCTATTGCAATAAGTTTTGTTACTGAATATTAGGGGCACATGTCAAATCCAATTATTAAGCCTTAGATAAGATATGTTAATTGTTAGGTCCCTAATTAATTCATGTAACCTTTTGTTTAGATTTTTTCTTTAATGCTGTAATGCATATATGATTCTTTTCTCTTTTTATAAAAAAATAAATTAACGTTCCTCCTTTTTTTCATATACTACAAAACAAATTATTAGTCCACTAGAAAAGAAATATATAAATTATAATTAGAGAAAACAATGTTGACTAAGTTTCCTTCTTTTTTAGCATGTCTAAAAAGCTATCAAGGGAAACTTTCCCTATTTACTATAGAAAACATTAACATTAACTTAATCTTAATTACATTAATATTACATATAAGTAAATTTAAGAAAGACAAAAAGGGAAAAACAGAGATAGATAAACACATAAAATAAAAAGAATCTTTGGAAAATAACAAAAGAAAAACGACAATTGTACTAGATGATTGAGTATTGGTAATGGCAGGCAATTGGCATCCACGGGTTCACAAAATTAGTGCCATGTGCTCCATGGATTTTCCATCCGTGAAATTGTGTGAAGTGGGAACAAACCAAACCAATTTCTTCAGAACCAAATTGGAAAACAAGATCTGCCTACTTACGTCTCTTTTTATCCATATCTGCCATTTGCAGGGCAGTCCTTGTTATATATATGTTTCCTTTTTAACCTCCAAGCCCCACATTAATCACTATCATATATATGATACTATTTAAAAGAATTTGACCCCTTTTTCCTTTATGGAGTGTAAATCCTCTACGCCATTTTGGTGTCTGTATGTACATCAATTTAACCATACAAATTATAGAAAGATATAAGTGCCATGGACTCGTGACGGAAAACTATTGAAAGGGCATAAAGAGTCCCACTCGAAAGAGATTAGTCTTAAATAAAAAATGTTTAGAGACACCCTTGGTTTAAAAAAAAAAGAAAGAAATGAGGGCAGACATTTGTATTCCCTTATATATTAATATATGCCTATCAGTAGCAAGAATGACTATAGCATGGATTATACACAATACCATACCTAACTGATGTAAAATGTCAGCCGCTGCTTCCAACTTTTTGTAAAATCTATTGTTCTAGAAATTATTAAAGCTTGCTTCTTGGTATACCTGCAAAAGTCTTTGGGCACCTTGCTTTTGCTTACTATGGAGCCTGCCTCCGCAAGTTGATATCACTTCTCAGTTCTCACCAATAACAATGGAAGTTGCAGTACAAAGACGAAAGACCCAAATCGCGCGTTGGACAAAATAACTAGGAAGGAACTTGATGTATTTCTTATAAGTTGCACACCCTTTTCTGCCACAAATGGTGTGAACTACTGTGTGAAACTGAAAGCCCACCATTTTTCTTTGGCCATATTTAAGGCAAATGGAGCAATAATGCCTTTGTCATTCTGTCTGTCATAGTCGATCTGATGGGAGATAGCCACTCCACTGCCTATATGGAGCTATCCCCATAATTAAGTGATTCCAGCATTGTATCGATCGCTTCATCCAATGAAATTGATCTCATATTTGTTTAGTCATCAACTCATCATGCATTAAATTGTCCTTGTAGCCTAGTCCTTGTTTTCCTGTTTTATCAATGACAAGGAGTTGGATTTTAGTATATACTTCATCACTAGATAATTACAAAAACTCCCTTTGTTTATTTTGCTTGGCCGGCACATGCCCCACATTACTATTTATTCATTTCATACTTCCCATTTAAACCATGAATTAATCTTTGCTATCAATTTTCAGTATTTCTAATTGGGCTATATTTAGCCCTCAACTATATTAAAAAGAAAAATTAAAGGAACTGGCCCATTTTAGCCCTCAAATATATGTGTGTATATATATATATATATATACTAGTAATGACACGTGCGTTGCACGTATGTTATATAATTCATAAATCATATATCTTTCTATGAGGGTATTCCGTAGTTAAACTTTTTTGCACCATAAAATTGTAACATGGTACACTTTTCAAATTATTTATTTAATTCAAAAATAGTTTGATACATGCTACGCATGTGATATAGAGTTTTTTAATATTTTGGTTATTTGTATTTTAGATTATCTGATTATAAAATAATTAAATCTTGCCAAAGCATTTTTTTTTTTTTGCTTATTTGTATTTTAGGTATAAACTTAATTAGTAATAATAATTAAAATTTTGATTTTTCATTTTTAATATATCTGTGCATAATATTATATTTGTCACGCCCCGACCCGGAAGTCGAGCACGGACAACCGCCATGTCACCTCGAAACACATGCCGGCCGGTCACGTACTCCGAAGCAACACGAAGCGTCAATATCAGATTAAAAACAATAAAAACGAGAACAAAGAATAAATTTGAAATACCCGAGTTTATAAATCAGAGTAAAAGCGGAATCGTCAAAAACCGAGATAATAAAAGTATTTTAAATCGAAAACCAAATCAAATCCAAATAGTGAGTTAGTAAATAAGAAACAAGATACGAGGAATGACAATAAACAGAGACAATGCCAGTGGGACCCGTCATGTAGTGAGAAGTACCTCTATTAGTAGGGATCACAGCCTACGCCACCGACTCGATCTTCAAAAGAAACGTTGAGTCCTAATTATCCTGAAATCACAATAAGAATTTGAAAGGGTGAGTATTCCTAAGAATACTCCGTGAATGCAGAGAGCTAACTAACACTGCATTAAGAGTGAAGTGCATGGCCAATCTAAAACGCAATTTTGC
>AWWV01007261.1:0-22656 GCA_001974805.1 Corchorus capsularis
CTCTAGTTGTAGAAGAATCAATACATGTTGTTTTTGATGAGACTAATGCTACACCGAGAAAGGTAGTTGTTGATGATGATGATGCAGATGAAATTAGTGCGAGCATAAAACAGGTGCAAATTGGTGACACTAATTCTATTCCAGAGGAAAAGGAAAGTCAAGAAGATCCTCCTATTGAAAGTTTACAGAGAGTAGAAGAACAACATAATGATCTTTCAAGAGCTTGGAAGCTATATAAGGAATCACCCCATTGATCAAGTTATCGGTGATCCTAGAGAAGGATTGAGAACCAGAAGTGGCCTTAAAGAGACTTGTGAATTTGCAGCATTCATTTCACAAGTGGAACCAAAAACATTTGATGAAGCAGAAAAGGAAGAAAGTTGGATGATAGCAATGAAGGAGGAGCTAAACCAGTTCGAGCGAAGCAAAGTCTGGACTTTAGTGCCAAGACCTAAGGGTCACCCTATTGTTGGCACTAAATGGGTCTTCAGAAATAAGTTGGATGAGACTGGTAAAGTGGTAAGAAACAAAGCCCGATTGGTAGCCAAAGGCTATAACCAGGAAGAAGGCATTGATTATGATGAAACTTTTGCTCCTGTTGCCAGATTGCACAAGGCTTTGTATGGGCTCAAACAAGCTCCTAGAGCTTGGTATGAGAGACTATCAAAGTTCTTACTTCAAAAAGGTTTCACTAGAAGGAGTATCGACACTACACTGTTTCTAAAAAGGAAAGACACTGATCTGCTTGTTGTTCAGATCTACGTTGATGATATAATTTTGGTGCCACTATGGAAAGTCTCTGTGAGTATTTTGCTAAGGAAATGCAGGGTGAATTTGAGATGAGCAAATGGGTGAATTTGCCACTAATGGGTGAGCTGACATTTTTTCTTGGACTACAAATCAAACAATGTAAAGATGGTATCTTCATCAATCAGGCCAAATACACTAAAGAGATGTTGAAGAAATTCAACATGCATGAAAGCAAGCCAATGAACACTCCTATGGCTAGTGGGACTAAACTGGACTCAGATGAAAAAGATAAAAAAGTGAACCAGAAGCTCTGCCGAGGTATGATTGGATCACTTCTATACTTAACTGCTAGCATACCTGATATTCTTTTTAGTGTATGCTTATGTGCAAGATTTCAATCTTGCCCCAAAGAATCTCACATTTCTGCTGTCAAGAGAATTTTTAGGTATCTCTTGGGAACAACAAGTCTTGGCTTGTGGTATCCAAAAGGTACAGGCTTGGAACTTGTGGGATACTCTGATGCAGACTTTGCTGGTAGCAAGACTGATCGAAAGAGCACCAGTGAGACTTGCCAATTCCTTGGAAGCACGCTTGTCTCATGGTCATGTAAAAAGCAGAACTCGGTGGCATTATCAACTGCCGAGGCTGAGTATATAGCTGCAGGAAGTTGTTCTGCTCAAATACTATGGATCAACCAACAGTTGAGAGACTTTGGAGTTGAAATAAGCAATGTGCCATTGTTGTGCGATAACACCAGTGCCATCAACATCACCAAGAACCCAGTTCAGCACTCACGCACCAAGCACATCGAGATAAGACATCACTTCATTCGAGACCATGTCCAAAGAGGTGATATCGAAATTAAATTTGTTAATACCTTGCATCAACTTGCTGACATATTTACTAAGCCACTGTGTGATGAACATTTTAGTCGCATTAGAAATGAATTAGGGATGATAAATGCATGTCATGTGTGATCATGCATTACTCATTGAGAATTGACTATGGCTGCTCACACTAAAAATGTGTTTAACAGTAGTGGGACTAAAATTTTTCAAAACTGTCAGGATTTAATCCTGACACGTCAACATCTTATAAGCAGGAAATTTCCCTCTTTATTATACTGTCAAATATTTTTAAATTCAATTTTTGGAAAAACGATTTTATTCAAATCATTTATTTTCCTTCTATTTTCCAAGATCTCCTTCCTTTTTAGAACTCTTCTCTTTCTATTATAAATTGATTTTCTCTCTAAAACCTTTTTCATTAACTCTGTTTTTGAGCAAACCCTAGTTTTATTCTCTCTCTAGCATCGGCATTCAGCACCTGCACGTTGCACTCCTCTGCTCTCGATTCTTTTCTCGCCTTATACTCTATCAAAATAAGTATGGAAAAGAGTCAGAAATCTGTTGATAAGGGGAAACAGAAGAAAAACGATACCATCGGCACAAAGAAGACAGATATTCCTTCAGGATCAAAGAAAGGGACATCTAAGCCAAAGGGTGCTAAGATAAAACGCCCAAGTGATAAAGTACCAGTCAATCACTTCAGAGATGCGACTCATAAACTGAGGTATGACAACTTGAACAAGTTTGAAGTATTGCCTGCTAAAACTCTTGATTGGAAGAACTTGTCGAAAAATCCTAGATATGCTGATCTTCATAGCAAGTTTGCTAGGATGAATTGGTTATGGATTACACAGTTTGATCAGACAGAAGCTAGTGATAGTATGGTCAGAGAATTCTTCACTGGTATCATCACTGATAAACTGGCTAGTGGTGGAGATGATGCTCTATATGTTCATATATATGGCCAAGAAGCTGTGCTGACTGTTGAGAATATTGGTCAATTGCTAAAAATCGAATACTCTGAGGGTGACTCAAAACCACCTAAAGACTTTGATTACAATGGAGCTTGGAGAGTTATCAGTGGGAAGAAGGAAAAGATGCCATCCAAAGAAAGTCAAAGAAAGCTTTTGAAGTCGGATGTCAACTTAGCACATCACTTCATAAGCAACAGTCTCTAGTTTAAGAAGGATAGTCAAGAATATATCACAAAGGATGATGTTTGGCTTCAGTACTGTATTTGGAAGGGTATTAAGGTTAATCTTACTCAGATCATTATCAACAAGATGAAGAAAATGGCATTAAAAAGGAGATGATTTGTGGCTATGGGATTATAATTGCCATGTTAGGAAAAGATCTTGACACTCGCTCACACGAGCACACTGATTTCAAGACAGCTTGCTCTCACTTCTCTGATCTAACTCAAGGAAGGTTCATTCGCACTGTTACCAAAGATACAGAGACAATGAAAGCAATTAAGGAGATCAAAAGTGCTCAAAGTGACATTACTGGCATGATGACTGATCTTTTTGAACTAGTCACAGCTGTGCTGACCAAACAAGTTGCTGCCAGTAAAACTACTGAAGATCTTAGTGACTCTGATGATGAAGAAAATGATGCATTTGATGAGGAAGAAGAACAGAATCAGGAAGTCTCTGGGGAAGAGGAAAAAGAAGAAAGTGAGGACGAGGAAGAAGGAAGTGAAAAAGAGGAAGGACCTGCTGATGAAGAGGTAGATGAAGAAGTTGCTGCAGAATCTGAAGATGATTAGGATGGAGATGAATCTGAAAACGAATATGGGACTGAAGAAGAGAAATCTGGTAGTGAGTATGAAGCTGATGAAAGTGAGGAAGATGCTCCTGAAGTTACAACAGCCTCAAAGGGCAAAGAGAAAGTCACCTCTGCCAAGGCTTCTACTCTCACTATTAAAGATGGTTAAAGTACTCCGAGCAAAAAGAAAGATGCTGCCAGTCTCACTATATCGACTACTCCAGAAAAGAAACGACCAAGAATGAAGCATGCAAATATTGATGAAACTACTTCAGAGAAACAGCAGTCCAAAAGATCAAAGAAAGCAAGATGACTCTAAACCTGGTTTTCTGATCAAAAAGAGTTTATGCGAGATCGAAGGAAGAACTTAGGATTCTTGCATATATTTGCATTGGCATATTTTGTTTAGCATAACATTTGCACTTTAGCATTCTGAATATTTGTGGCACCTATGTGTGCTTTGGATATTTGGATATCTATTCTCCTCCCTCTTTCTTTAATGGCACTGAGTGTGCCTTTGGATTCTAATGGTTCTATCTTATCTTAGTAGGTGCTATCTATGGAGCTGAACTTCTCTTATATTATGGAATATTGCACCTTGTATTTGCTGCTACTAACCTTGTTTTGTAGGATTTTTAAACCCTTTTGTTGATTATGACAAAAAGGGGGAGAAAAATAAGAGCTTGAATTGAAATGTAGCTGCTTGAGTTAGTCAGAATAATACATGCCTACATGCATGCGCCTTAATGAGACTACTTTTCAACATGTTTTCCAGCATGACATAAAGGAAACTTTATGACATGCGGTATGGGGTCGCAGGGGTTGAAGAATTGACTACTCAAAGGGGGAGCTTCACAAACTTTAACGATTGGTATCAAAAACTTCAATTGGTATCAGTATATTTCTCAAACCCCCTCTAGCAATTAGTGGAACTAATATTATCATATTTTCTGATGCCACTAACTGCTCTATTAGAATTGATTCTTGAGTTATATATTCTATCTCTCTTTACTTCATGCTCTGATCTGTTACTTTTGAGATAGATACTGCTGGTTGATCATATTGTCTCACATTTGGTTAACTTTATTTGCTCTGATGATTCATTTTAACTAATGCTCTGATTTCTCTTTAGCTCTGATGCCTTTATTTCTGCTTTAGCATTTTTGCTCTGATCAATCTCACATGCTCTGAAGTTCTATTGCTCAGAATAGTTGCTTGAAGCAACTAGTGCATATACTCAGGGGGAGCTTGGTAAAATCTTTAACTGTTTATATCTTTAATTCATGTCACAACACTTCAATTCAAGGGGTGTTTTGTCATCATCAAAAAAGGGGGAGATTGTTGACTCCATGTGTTTTTGATGATAACAGAACATTCTATTTAGTGTGACTAATCAAGCTATCTAGTGTGCAGTGTTTAATTGAGCATTATACTTAACGTATGGTTGTGGCCAAACCAATCCACATGAAGCTCATTAGCACAGAGGAAGCATATTATGATTAAAGCCTTTATAGAAAGCTCAAGTCAAGAAAGATTGATGAATACTTAGCTCAGCACATCAAGGCAGAAGCAGAAGCTACAAGTTACTGTAGATAAGGTATTTAGCAGAAAGAAGTATTAGTGCCAACATTGTGGAAGGTGAATTTAGTAGGACTAATACCAGAAGCGAAAGTCAATACCAGAAGCAAGAATTAGTGCCAATAATAAGAAGCATCACTTTAGTGGGACTACTAGACATCAACAGCAAGTCAGATCTTACCAAACGATAGATAAAGTCAACTACAACGGCTATAATTAAAATGGAACTTTCAACCCCATGAATTGACAGATTTGAAGGATTTGGAATTGATAAAGAATATGATCGTTGGAAGCAAATCTAAGTATTTAAAGAAACAAATTGATAGATTTGAGGGATTTGCATTTAATAAGGAGAAGACCGTTGGAGGCAGATTTGACTATATAAAGACTCAAGAAAAAGAACAGAATAGACAACAAGAAATACAACCAAGAAGCGCCACACTCAACTTTTTCATACTGCTTGGTTTTTTGCAAGATCACTCAAAACTCTATTCATTGTAAAACTTGTCTGAACTTAACCTTGAACTTACTCAGTGTATCTAGATCATATAGGATCACTCTACACACTCTTCAAACTATATTCTTGATTGTAAACAGTGCGGGGAGCACTTGTTCTAAGCTTGGAGAAAGCTTAGGTTATTTACCAGTGCGGGGAGCACTTGTTTGAGCTTGGGGAAAGCTCTGTGTTGTCAAGCTTGGGGAAAGCTTGGTTGTTGTAACGGTTTGGTGTAGACCCGTAACTACATCGGATTAGTGGATTGGCTAAAATCCTTGGTGGCGAACCAAGGTAGAGGACGTAGGTCAGGAGGACCGAACCTCTATAAATTACTGTGCACTAATAAGATATCTCTAATCCCTTTTAGTTACTCTGCATTAAAGCTTTCATTGCATGCCATCGTCTATCCCTTAATCTCTCTACTATTTATCTGTTTCCATATTGCACTTGTTCCTTTATCTGTCTGCATATCTGAATTAGTCGTAATATTGTTCTGTTTTCTTTTATTCCCACTAATTTTGTCATATATATTGGTCGCACTAACTTTCTGTTTTGCAGAAGAGTTAGTAAGTTCTTCAAAGTTTTAAAAGTCTGCTATTCACCCCCCCCCCCTCTAGCAACTCATACGGGACCAACACATGCCAGTGGACACCGGATGGCCAGACAGATAATGAGAGCCGAATACTATTGGCTGACACTAGAAACAGATTGCATTGGTCATGTGAGGAAGTGCCGCAAATGTCAAGAGTACGGGGATTACATTCATACACCCCCAAATCCCCTACATATTATGACTTCTCCTTGGCCATTTTCCATGTGGGGCATAGATGTCATTGGAATGATAACCCCAAAAGCGTCAAATGGACACCGATTCATCCTAGTGGCAATAGATTACTTCACCAAATGGGTAGAGGCTACTTCTTACTCAAGTGTTACGCAGGCAGTGGTGGCTCGGTTTATAAAGAAAGAGATCATTTGTAGGTACGGGTTGTCTGAGAGAATCATTACTGATAATGCTTCCAATCTAAATCGAGGATTAGTCGAAGCAACTTGCAAACAATTCAAGATTGCTCACAGCAATTCAACCACATATAGGCCCAAAATGAATGGAGTAGTTGAAGCAGCAAATAAGAACATCAAGAAGATCATAGAGAAGATGACAGTAACATATCGGGACTGGCACGAGAAATTACCTTTCGCTCTCCATGCATACCGAACCTGCATCAGAACGTCTACCGGAGCAACCCCTTATTCTTTGGTTTATGGGATGGAGGCAGTAGTACCAATAGAGGTAGAAATCCCTTCACTAAGGGTATACCGAGAGCTAAAATTGGAAGAGGACGAATGGATACAGGAAAGGATTGATCAGCTGAATCTAATAGATGAGAAGAGGGTCACAGCAATCTGTCACGGCCAGTTGTATCAGAAAAGGATGGAAAGAGCATATAACAAGAAAGTGCCCCCTAGACACTTCAAAGAAGGAGATCTAGTACTAAAAAGGATCCTTCCAGATCAGAAGGACCCTAGGGGCAAGTGGACCCCGAATTGGGGCGACCCCTACATAGTCAAGAAAGCTTTTTCTGGAGGAGCACTAATTTTACAAGAGATGGATGGGGAAGAATTCCCGAGCCCCATCAATGTAGATGCAATAAAGAAGTACTACGCCTGAGAAGGAATAAAGTCTAAAAAAAAATCCCTCGGGGCCTTAAAAAGCAAGAGGTCGCAAAAAGAAAAAAAAAAGGGAGGAGTTCAAGCTGAAAACCCGCAAAGGGCGGCTTGGATTCATAGGGGGTCGCTTGAGTTGAAAACCCGAAAGGGCAGCTCAAAGCGAGGGATGAAAAAAGGTGAACTTGACCCGAAAAAGGCGGCTTAAGAAAAAGGGGCCAGGGCGAATGGATGGCAGAGCTATCTCTTGAGGATCAAAGGAGTAGGGCGCGATCCAGACTGAGTGGGTGCTATCAGTACAGTAGGTTTTTCTCTCAGAAGAATTCAAAGATCTCGCCATCACATCGTCGTCAGAGTATTCATCATTACGAGGCGCTACCTTTATATATTATTCTTTTTCCTTGTAAACTCTCTTGATTGATGACTACACTCTTTTCACCACATCACAGTATTAATGTCTTATTCCTCTTTTCTTAAATGTACGGGCCTGTCATATTGCATAGCATGTCATTACAAGTTATAAAGGGTATAACATTACAGTAAAAGGCTAAATCATTACAATAAAGCTCCCTAAAGATGGTGGGCATGCACCTCATCACAGATAATCAGCAACAAGGGAATAGAAAAGTTTGAAAGAACAAAAAGGGATGAAAGTAAGGGGATGAAAGAAGAAATGCTAAGACGGCAACGGGGAAGAGATTGATGCTCCTAGAAGCAGAACAGAAAGACAATAACTGAAAGGGTAAAAGATAGAACGAAATAAGCAATCTTAATCAACTCATTAAAATCATGCTGAATCATGTGCATTGCATCATGGCATAGACATACTTATATCACCTAGAGATATTTTTCAGAACTATTCGTAATCAGGGATTCCGTAGGGAGGAACATTCCGTCAGATTCGACAATAAAAACGGGTGCCTACGTCTTCGCGTACTTCCTAACTCTCAGAAACCATTCAAACTGCTCTTTTGCATCTTTTCTAACAGTTAGAAAGCACGCAAAGAGGGGCAGCTGTAGACACCCGTTTCAAGTATCCTTTTAAGAAATTGCTAGGGGCATTTTGGTCATTTTTAAGTCAAGGGCATTTTGGTCATTTCTCATTTCAAGAATATTTTGGTCACTCTTAGGGGCAATAAAAGGTCTCAGACTTCTAGAGAAATAGCTCAATGACTCCTCAAAAGTAAAATGGTACATTTGGAATTGTGATCAGGCAAGAATTAATATCTTTTTTAAGAATAAATAAGGATCCACAAAAGTTGAATAAACTACGAATACACAAAAAGTGGATATCAAGAACAAATAATGAACGAAATAATGTGTTGGCATTGGTAATCTTTAAGCTAAAAAGGTTCACATTATAACTTGGATTGATAATAGGCGATTAGTTTGTTTGTAGTAACAGTTATAAAATGTACATGATAGTTAATAATTTCATAAAGTCCTAGGTACAAATTGATCATTCATTCGGTTTGAATCAATAAACGAATACTTAATAGGAATTTACATTTTTATCTTAATAAAATACAAAACGAGGGAATTAAGCTCGAATGCCTCCCAACCAAGTCATTTCCTTCTTTGTCCCAAGATCGGCCCGCTAGGTCAGGCATGCCATGATGTATTAAGAGTAATCTTTATGACCTGCGGAAGATAATAGAGTACAAGAGACAAAGAATGGCCCCCCCAAAGTCAAAGACTAAACACCATTAATTGGTGTAAGCCAAAAGAGGATCGAAGGGCATAAATGCAAAAACAGTGCAAGCAACATCAAAACCGGACAAAAACAAAGGCTATCAAACAAGCATGCACCCAGGCGTTGAAGATCTTTTAGAAGACCTCATGTGCAGGGCTGTGCATGGGAGGAGTAGTGGAAAAGGTAATGAGATATAGCAAGGAAAGAAAACACAAGCATATTAGCATAGAAACTTCACATCAAAATACATGCAAGAGAAGCAACACAAACATGAATGGCATTTTTTGCTATTGGCAGAATTGGAAAAGAGATTCAGGATCAATTCCTGGTCCCTAAGCACCAATTTAGCCTTAGGGATATGGCAAGCAACGAGTCGCATCATATTCAAGCATATCAAGCCTATCTAGCAAACAGCAGTAGCCTTGATGCATTGGTCATTTCAAATCCAGCATTCATTCACATCCCAGTTAAGCACTATAGTTCCAGCATGTATCGACTTAGCAGGCATAAGTAGGATAAATTAGGCAAGAACACAAAAACAGAATAAAATATAGACTGGTAAGAGAAAAGCAAGATCATACATATGGCAGCCAGTGTCAATACAGCATGCATAGTGGAATTAGTGAATCACCAGAAGGGCAACTAGAAATTCAAGAGGGTTCTGAAAATAAATTACAGGAAAAACATAATTGGGTTCAGGCTTGGGAAACCAGTAGGGACTGTGGCAAGTTAGACAGACTCCAGCAAGTCCAACTCGAAAGCATGCCAAGTTAATCACGAGGGGGGGGGGGGTTCAGGGCAATGCATACTCAACAAGGGATCAACGTTCTTTCTAAAAACAAATAACATAACAGCAACTGTATAGCAGCACACAAACACAGACATTTACAAACACAAATCATATTTCGATCATAGCCTTCTTGCATAAGATACATAACATGGCATAAAAGCATTCATTTTAAAGAGAAACATTTAATTTGACACTCCCTAGTGACATCAGAGCATGCTTCAATAAAGGAAAAGTCAATACCCAGGCCATAACTGAGGTGGCACACCCGGATTGGTGCCAGGGTATATTAAATTGCCAAAGTCAGCAGGAGTAAAAAGATAAACACGTGGACAGACACATAGGCATAACGAGAAGAGTAAAAAACAAAGAGTATCATATGCGCTGAAATTAAAACCGGGAAAAGAATGGAACTAAGTAATTTGAAGAAGGACTGGAAGCTAAATAGTTCACTAAGGAGAGATGATGGTCACTATTCGCCAACTAAGCAAAACCCACGAAATTCAGAAGAGACAGAAACCACAGAAGACAAAGAAATGATGAAAATGAAAAATAAACAAAATAGCGATGAGTGATAGGGAAATAGGTCACCAGGCTTAAACCGCTTGGAAAGTGGTATATAGAAATCCAGGGACGCAAAACCAGAAACCGGTGGAAAAGACGATGACTCATCCTTTCCAGCTAGCTAAAGAACGCTCCATTCCTATCCAAACTGCCACCTACACCAAGAATAGATAAGATCAGGGAAAGATCTAGAAAGGAAAAAAATCAAAAAATCAAAAAAAGAAAAAAGAGAGGACCGTCGATTAAGAGAAGGTCCCTCTCATTTCTAAGCCTATAAATAGGCTCTTAGTCATTGCAGTAAAGGGGGGAACAATTTGAAGAGAAGAAACTCTGCAGGAATTATTAGGGTTCATAGATCTAGATTTGGGATTTTCTGGTTTAAGGGAAAAGTCAGACAAATTAACACCACAAGTGACTAAGAAATGAAAAAAGGGAGAGAGAAAGCGGGTTTGCGAATGGCTTGATGGTTGGATGGCTAAAATCGGAAGTTCTGAGTTTCGGTTTGTTGAAGATCTAGTGAGTTCAAGCAGTTTTTGCCGAACAAAGCACAAGTTCGGAGTAAAATAGAGTCAGAGAAGAAGTTTTGAGAAGCTATCAAGGGAAGTAACGGTGGGATTTTGGCCTTGCCGTGACGGAGAGAACGTTGGAGGCGGCGGTACAAGGAACTAGGGTTTCAAACGCAAAAGGGACTTGAGGAAGACGAGGGAGAAGCAGAAATATATAGCCTGTACGGACCAACAGCTAAACGGCGCCGTATCATCTGATTTCAAGTATATTCTTTAACCCTAATTTAATTTAGTCCCTTGTAGTATATGCAACTCTTGATTAAATACAATTAAGTCCCTGTGGTTCAAATTTTAGTTGACTTAGTCCTTAGTCTTTACGATTAAGTTAATTAAACCTTAAATACAAAGGTTAAGATATTTATTAGTTAGTTGAGAGGAAGAAATTTAACAAGAGGGTGAAACATGCTCATGTTCATGCATTTTAAATTCCATAAATGTTGTTGAAATCATACTCATTTGAGAAAAGAAATTGCTACCAATGATGGAATAATTGGGTGGAATGTGACAATGCTTGTCCATTTCAACACTAATTTCCTAGGCTTGGGGTATTAAATTGGGGGTCTTACCAATCAAGTGGAAGGTGCCCAAATAATACTCCTCGTATAAACACTTGGTAAAAAATGTGATTAAACCGGAATGCATGCATCATATGCACAATTAAAGCCTCAATTCATGTAATTAAGAAAAATTAAGGAAAACAAGCCCTATTTCAGTATAGTTAAGAAAGTAATTAAGAAAAGAGAGTACAATCAAGCTCCTAAGTTGGGCAATTAAGAAGAATAATGTCTTATTTCAGGATAATTAGGAGAAGAAAGTACAGTCGAAGTCCTAAGTTGGACAATTAAGAAGAGTAAAGTCTTAATTCAAGGTTATTAAGTCTAAAAAGGGTATGTTCAAGGTCCTAATTTGGATAAATCCAGGGTGATTAAGGAAAGTCAAACATGGTAAGAGTCCTAATCCAGGGTGATTAAGAAAAGTCAAACATGGTTAGAATCCTAATCCAAGGTGATTAAGAAAAGTCGAACATGGTTAGAGTCCTAATCCGGGGTGATTAAGAAAAGTCAAACATGGTTAGAGTCCTAATCCGGGGTGATTAAGAAAAGTCAAACATGGTTAGAGTCCTACTCCAGGGTGATTAAGAAAAGTCAAACATGGTTAGAATCCTAATCCAGGGTGATTAAGAAAAGTCGAACATGGTTAAAGCCTAATCTAGGGTGATTAAGAAAAGTCAAACATGGTTAGAGTCCTAATCCAGGGTGATTAAGAAAAGTCAAACATGGTTAGAGTCCTAATCCAGGGTGATTAAGAAAAGTCAAACATGGTTAGAGTCCTAATCCAGGGGCATTAAGAAAAGTCAAACATGGTTAGAGTCCTAATCCAGGGTGATTAAGAAAAGTCAAACATGGTTAGAATCCTAATCCAAGGTGATTAAGAAAAGTCAAACATGGTAGGGTCCTAATCCAGGGTGATTAAAGTCAAACGTGGTAAGAGTCCTAATCCAGGGTGATTAAGAAAAGTCGAACATGGTTAGAGTCTTAATCCAGGGTGATTAGGAAAGGTCAAAACACGGTTAGAGAACTTAATTCAGGGCAATTAAGTAAAAACAGTCAAAATCTTAATTCAGGGTAATTTAGTAAAGAACAGTTAAGAACTTAATTCAAGACAATTAAGTAAAAGCAGTTAAGAACTTAATTCAGGGTAATTAAGTAAAAACAGTTGAAGGACTTAATTCAGGGTAATTAAGTAAAAACAGTTAAAAGGTAAGGATAGGCATAGACTTAATTTCAAGGAAGGAAATTAGGTAAAGGCAAGCACATACTTAATTCAGGGTAGTTAAGTAAATTAGCCAGGACTTAATTTCATAAGAATTAAGTAAAATCATCAAAGACCTAGTCCAAAGAGGATTAAGTAAGATCAGACAAAAACTTAACCTCCGGGGATTAAGTAAAGAAAAGTATTTGGTTCCAAGGAAGGGAATTAAGTAGAGTAAAGGACTTGGTTCCAAGGAAGGGAATTAAGTGGAGTAAAGGACTTAGTTCCAAGGGAGGGAATTAACTAGAGTTAAGGACTTAATTTCAAGGAAGGAAATTAAGTCAAGAGGCTTAATTCAGGGTAATTACGTAGCATCAATAAATTGACTTAATTCAGGGTAATTAAGTAGCGTCAAGAAAGTGACTTAATTCAGGGTAATTAAGTAGCGTCAATAAAAGGCTTAATTCAGGGTAATTAAGTAGCGTCAATAAAAGGCTTAATTCAGGGTAATTAAGTGGAGTCAATAAAGAGCTTAATCAAAGAAGAGATTAAGCAAAACAATAAAAGGGCTTGATTTATAAAAATTAAGTCAATAAAAGAAGGGAATAATGAGACGGCTTAATTTAAAGAGAATTAAGTCAAAATAAAAGGCATAGTAACATCGGCCTAATCCGAATAATTAAGTAAAAACAAAATAACAATTTGGACCTAATAAAGAACTAATTAAGATCGATTATAACTCGTTTAAAGAGAATGATAATATCGGGCATGAATAGACTTAAAAGATAGTGACAACCAATTATAGAAACCCTTAGTTAATCCTAGACCAGTCAGTGTCGTCGTTTCGACTGGCGTCGTGGGGTGCTAATCCTTCCCCACGCGTACCCGACTCCCGAACCGTAGACTCATGTTAAGCAGACTTTATTAGGTTTAGTATTACCTGATTTGGTTAATATTAGACCTAATAATCGATTAGGTGGCTAATCACACCTAGGTAAAAAAGGTTAGTGGCGACTCCCCGTAAAGAACCAAACAGAAGTTTCCCGCCGGGCCTTTCGCACGTTGCGACACTTGGATGTCCATTGTTGGAGAATATGCCTCGTTAAAACCTTACTAGGAAAAACCCTGTGGGACAAAAACCTAATGAAGGAAAAAGAGTACATATGAACTCCCAATACGCATTCAAATGCTGCCTCATTAAAAACCTTACCAGGAAAACCCAATGGGAAAAAACCATGGTCAAGGAAAAAAGAGTACAGCGCGTATTTAACTCCCTCTCATGATAACATCATTCAAGATTTTGAGTCTACAGACTCCAATATGATGGACAAACTTCTCAAATATTGTAATAGGAAGTACCTTTATGAATAAATCTCAATATCACCATTCTTTTGGAGATCACATGTGAAAAAGAATTTTGGTGATATACGTTTTGTCATATCTCCTTTGATATGTCCATCTTTCAATTGAGCAATACAAGTGCTGTGATCTTTATATATTATCATCGGGATCATTTTCCATAAGATAAGCCACATGTCTCACGAATGTGTTTTACCATAGATCTCAACCAAACACATTCTCGGCTTTCCTCATATACTGCTAAAATTTCTGCATGATTAGATGATGTGGCAATTATAGTTTGCTTCATTAAATGTCATGACAGTACTTTAAGGTAACAGAGTATATGCTAAGCTCCATTCCAATGCCTTCGTGTAGGAGAAGAACTATATCTTGCTAATAAATTAACAACAAATGTTATGTCAAGTCGAGTACGACAAGCAAGATACATGAGTGCTCCTTATGGCACTAACATATGGTACTTCAGGACCAAATAGTTCTTCCTCACTTTCTTTAGATGTAAAAGGATCTTTCATTACAAATAAATATCTCACAACCATTGGAGAACTTAAATGATGCGATTTGTCCATATAGAATCGTTTGAGCATTTTTGTTAGATAAGTACCTTGGTGCACAAAAATTCCATTCTTTAAATGCTCAATTTGCAACCCAAGGCAAAATTTTGTTCTCCCAAGATCCTTCATTTCAAATTCTTTCTTTAGGCATTGGAAAACTTTTGGAAGCTCTTCAGGAGTTCCAATGATATTTATGTCATCAACATAAATAACAATTATGTATTTTTCTCGATTTATTCAACTTGATTTAGTAATTTTCTCGAGAAACTGACTTATTTGCTTCAGGCAAATTAAATCCTTTAGGGAGTTTCATATAAATGTCAGTATCAAGTGAGCCATATAAATAGGCTATAACAACATCCAATAGATAACGAAAAATTGTTGCATCCACCACATGTGAGTTTATTTTCTCGTAATCATTGCCAGGTCGTTGTGAGAATCCTTGGGCAACAAATCGTGCCTTATATCTCACTATTTCTCCCTTTTCATTTTGTTTTCTAACGAAAACCCATTTGTATCCGACCGGCTGTACATCTTCAGGTGTACGGACTATAGGTCCAAAAACTTTTCGTTTTCCAAGAGAATTTAATTCTCTCAATTGCGTCTTTCCATTTTGGCCAATCGTTTCTTTATTTGCATGCATGCTTTCATAAACTTTGGTTCTTGATCCTCATTATTATTCATTATCGCGCGCTATATCATATGAAAAAGTATCATCAACGTTGACTTCATTTCGGTTCCATCCAGTTTCATTCAAGACATAATTGATTGAGATCTCTTCATTTTCACAATTATCAGGTACCTGATGTTCTTCTAGAACTAAATTATTAATTATGTCTATGTACTCTTCTGGAATAATCTCTCCACTCTTCAGGAGTGGACTCTTATAGAGTAATCTTATCCTCAATTTGACCATCTTGATTTTTAGCTCCTTTTTCATTTTTGAGGATTTTTATCTTTGGAACCGACAGTTCTACCGCACTTCAGGTGTGGTTTAGACTCATTAGCTATACAAACTTATCCGACTGGGATATCAAGTTTGATCGGAGCATTAGCAGTTGGTATATGTGACTTAGTCACTTACTTTGGGTTAGTAAAGGCGTCTGGCAAGCCTTGTAAATGAATTATCTTTTGAATTTCAAATTCACAATCTTTTGTTCGAGGATCAAGATAATGATAATTCATTTCAACTAATTTCTTTTTCCAACTGCTTAGTTTCTCTCCCTGATGTTGGGAAAACAAAGTCATCAAAATGACAATTGGCAAACCAAGCCGTAAATTCCAAACCCAACATAAATTCCCAACCTCTTTTGAGGTCCTATCTTTGTGTGCATTGTGGTGGAGCAATTGGTACATATATTGCACATTCAAATTCTAAGATGGGAAATATTAGGTTCCTGACCAAAAAACCATTTGTAAAAGGGAGTATGTATTAGAACTTGTTGGCATAATGCGAATCAATGTTGTTGCATGCAAAATAGCATGGATCCAACAAGAAATGGGAAGCTTTGTTCTCATAAGTATTAGTTTTGCAATTAATTGCAAACTTTTGAAAAATGATTCTGTCATACCATTTTGTGTATGTGCTACAAGATGTTCAACATCAATCCAATAGACATAAAATAATCACCAGCACTATCAAGGCGTATTTTATAGACTGTATAATCAGAAAATTGTGCTCATAAATGAATCAATTGAGCAAGCAATCTCGCAAACTCCAGGTTACGAGTTGACAATAAACATACATGTGACCATCTTGTTGATGCATCAATTAAAACCATAGAATATCTGAATGGTCCACATGGTGGATGTATTGGTCCACAAATATCGCCTTGAATTCTTTCTAAAAATGTAAGGGATTCAGTCCCTATTTTGCATGGTGATGGTCTAATAATTTCCTTTGAGAACAAGCAGCACATGAGAAATCATTGGATCGAAGAATCTTCTGGTTCTTCATTTCATGTCCACATGAATTCTCAATTATTTTTCGCATTATAATTGAACCGGGATGGTCAAACCGGTCATGCCAAACAATAAACATAATGCAATCAATAAACTTCTGGTTTACAAAAGCATATGTTTATTATCGAGATGGCCTAATCGGTCATGCCAAACAATAAACATAATGCAATCAATAAACTTCTGTTTACAAAAGCATATGTTTCAATCTTACTAGTGAATGAGTAATATAATCCGGAGGATAATGCGGGTAATTTCTCCAATATATATTTCTTACCCGAAATCATGTTTGTTATGCAAAGATATTCTTCATTTCCTTTATTTGTAGTTTCAATATGGTATCCATTTCGGGGGATATCTTTAAAACTTAACAAATTTCTTTGAGACTTTGTATAATATAGTGCATCATCAATATTGAATTTTGTTTCTCCAGATAAAACAATAGTAGCTCTTCCGGAGCCTTCAATTAAATTTGAATACTGGCTCTTCTGGAGTCTTCAATCAACTTTAAATACTGGCTCTTCTGGAGCCTTCAATCAAATTCGCACAATCTGATATAATACTATCATTTGATTTTCTCATTATCAAATGAGAGAAAAATTCATTTTGCTTAAGGATGGTATGCGTTGTTGCACTATCATTATTAATATTGTTGCCAACTAGGTTCATTATTGCTGCAACATGAGCAATAAACATGACAAGGAAAAATAATCAATTCAAGAAAATTATCTAATGATTTGAACACATAGAACGAAATATATATAACCGATACAAAGATTTAGAAATAGCCATATATTTACATCCAACATCAATTTTCATAGCATCAAAAGAAGACAAAATATAAGGAATTCATTTTTCATCATGCTCATCACTAATAATTCTTTCACCAATTAAATGATTTACTTTGCCATCAAAATCGGCAAAGAAACCAGAAACATCCAAATGAGTAATATCAATATGGCCAATTTCAGAATCGCTATATTCATAAGCAAAATTTGTCTCACTTTTCTTTTCCCCTTTTTTAAAGCGATTCACGATAAAGGTCAATCAAAATGCTTTGGTGTACGACAGGTACGAGACCAACGACCTTTGCATAATTTTTCAATATGCTTGAAATTTTGTCCACCCTTTTCTTTCTCATTTTTTCATTCATTTCCCTTTCACTTCAGGTGAAAGATGCATTATTAGAATAATTTTCATGATATTCACTACTACAATCACAATCATGACCATATTCATAATTTGAGTGATTGTACGTTGCTACATTCACTTCAGGTAATGGAGCAAAGTGATCGGTCGTTGATCAAATCGCAAGATAAATTCCCCACAAACCAATTAACAAATAGATAAACTACTTAGCTAGGGCAAGTAGGGGTCGAATCCACAGGGAAGGTATGAATCAAAGTTAAATCTTACAAAAGAAAATCTAACCTAGAAAAGATATTTTTGGGTTTTTCAATTTATAAAATTAGAGAGAAATCTAAATTAAATAACTATAAAAAAGAGTTTAAGAGAAAAACAATGAATAAAAACATACTTTTTTTCCTTTTATTTGAGGTTACTAACACTCATTTTTACAAGAGGGACAATATTTCCGCTTTCCATGCCTCTTATCCTTTTTCCAAGGGTTACTAACTCCTTTTGTTAAAGAAAAGAGTGACAACAATGGATTAATTAATATATATATATAATTTTTCTATTATTTTCTATTTTTTTCTTTTTTAAGCAAGAAAATATCTCTTCTCCTCTTAACATGAAAACACTTCTTTTAAAAGATTTAAGCTACCCTTCATACCCCCACACTTAGTCTTTGACATATCCATGACATACTTCTATAAATGTACACGAGAATCAACACAAGTTCTAAAAGTAATGCACTTGTCAAACCATTTTTGGGTATGAAAAACCTTATTAATCACACTTCTCAATCAAAGAATGAAATTATACATAAGAAAATTTGAAAAATATTTTCAATGTATTCGAACTAAATAATATTATAAAAGACTATACTCATGGAAATTAAACCAAAATTTACTAGAGATACAAAACAATTTTTAATTTTCTTCAAAAATTTTGAAAAATTTGTCTCTAATCAATAAGATAGAAAAGAAACTAGGATCTTTCAAATAGACTACTTCTTCCCCCCACACTTAAAAGACACATTGTCCTCAATGTGTGATGTGCTAGTATTTTGACAAAAAATTTCAAAACATGTTGTTTTGAAAACTTTTGGAAAAATGAAGTGCACAAGTAAGACTCGATCTAGAAAGTGTGAAAGTGTCGACACAATTTAATAAATTAAGTAAACTTACTACTAGCAATAAATCACAATAAATGGGGTAATCCAATTAATTGAGCACATGCAAGAATTAATTCACTTAGAAAGTATGCATCCAATCTTGAGCAACTTAATCTAAACATATCAATCATAGCATTCAAACACATAAGTCTTACATAAGATCCAAATAGAACAAATAAAAATACAAATGAAAATGAAATGCATGCAATGTCATGATAAAAATGCAAAACATAAAAGAGTTCATAACATATGATATCCTAAGGATAAGAATTAATGGACTCTCCTTGATCTCCTTTGACCCATGGAATCACGTAGGGTGTCCTCCATTCTCTCCATGTAAGCTCTCATTTCACTCCTATGTTGTCTCATCTCTCGAACCATAAGTTGTTGAAATTCTCTCATAGGAAGCTCTTGGAAATTTTCTTCATCAACTTCCAAGGATGGTTGTCTTGTCCCTTGTGATTGTTCAAGTCCTTGTGCATAAGTCCTTCTTTGCACATTGTACCAATGTATCTCATTGGCAACAACTCTCCTCCTTAAACCCAAATGACTTAAACACTTCACATCAATGACATTGTCTTCATTGTTGAAGCAATACTCACCATCGACTTCAATTTCTTCATTGACCAAAATCTTGCTAATCAACAATGGAAAAACAAATGCCTTATCTTTATGTGAAGAGTGAACTACTTCCCACATCCTTGAGAGTAACAACCTAGCCATTGGTATTCCATTACAATGACCTAATCCATGGCAAAGCTTGTCTACAATATAGAAGTCTTCAATGCGAAGCTTATGCTTGTTACTACTCCTAGGAATGACATTATGATGTAATAAGTAACACACAAATCTATCCCTTGGTTCCATGTATTTAACTCTTACCTCTCTACTCCCTTGGTTATCCATACCAAGAGGAATGTCAAACCTCCTTAAAGCACCATCCCTTTTCCATGTACTCTCGATGGCAGTCCTTTGCTCTCCATTAACATAAGTAAAATAGAACATACTACCCTCATTGTTCAAATCAAGTAAACGACATAGATATTCCTCATCAACTACAATGTACTTACCTTTGACCATTGTGTTGATGGTGTAGGAATAACCATCACGTTCCTTATCCATGTTGGCATAGAATTGCTTCACCAAATTGGGATAGTAGTTTCCATCGACTTGAAGAAGTGATCCCCAACCTCTTTTGACAAATAATGGACTAACTCCAAGTTCTTGATCAATGTTAGTTGGAAGCACTTTTTCTATAATGAAAGAGTTGTTATACCTTGCTTCATACCACTCTTGACATTCATTATCAACAAATATGGGTGGCGGCACACTAAGGTAAGGTTGTATGGTGGTTTCCTCCTCCATAGGTGCGGCTTGAGATGTTGATGCTCTTGCTCTCACTCTTCTTGACATTTTCTCGAACACTTGGTGGGCACTAGGTTACCTTGTAGGGTTTCTTGAAAAATCTTTCTTGAAATCCAATGTAGCACTCCCAATGCTCTAAAATGCTTCAATCAACTTCCAAACTATCTCTTATCTCCCTTCTAATCACTCCAAACAAGAAATCCAAAGAAAACAACCACTTTCCCAAAACTTGATAATTTGAAAATTTGATGGATTTGATGGAAAAAGTGTTGAATAATCTAATGGGTAAGTGTTTAAGGTGATAAAAAGATGAAAGAAATTATTTGTAAGTGATGAAGTAGTGAAATTTGAAGATTAAATTGAGTGAATATGTGAATGTAGGCAAGAGAGTCGAAAATTGAGTGGGTTTTGGATGAAGATGGGTGTTGAAGGATTTGAAGTGGGTGTTTGGTGGTATTTATAGTATTTGAGATGGGTGATGGGTGTAGGTGAGTTGGGTGACATCGGCATGGCATGGGTGCTGTCCGCGCATAGCCTAGGGCACATGGGTGCCTAGGCCAACCGGCTGGGTGCGCAGGCACAGCGCCTGGGCGCACAGCCAGCGTCGGCCTCCAGCACAGGCCTTTGTGGCTGGGTGCTGGGGCTTTCCAGCTAGGTGCCCAGGCTTACGGCATGGGGCCCCAGCTTGGTCCCTTTTTGCTTCCAACTTCCAATTTTTGCTTTCAAACTCAATTCCAACTTCAACTCAATTGCCATCCAAAAATCTTATAAATTTCCCCAATTTCTTCAATCCAAAAGCACTTTATTTTCACCAAAAATTCCACTTGATAACCATCAAAAGATTGACCTTATTTCCTTATCACTTAGGAGTCCATATGTATGAGATGCATGAAATAATTGTACAATGATAATATGCATGGAAAAACATTCAATTCAAGAAAATTAATTGATATGCATCAATCATCAATCAAACATAGGAAATTAAATGAGATTAAAGTTCAAGAAAGCTTCTCTATTTTTTGCAAAATGTAAGCTCCAATGCTCTTGATGTTTGCTTCCTTTCCTTGTCTCCATTGCTCGATCGATTCCCTTGGATTAAAAATGCAAAATGACTTATAACTAAGAAAAAGAAAATTCAAAAGAAAAGGATAGATGTTAGTGTATTGGGTTGCCTCCCAATTAGCGCCTTCATTTAATGTCTTTGGCTAGACATCCTCGTGGACTATTCTCCTTTGGTGAAGGAACGTTGAGTGTGCTCCTTCAAAAGTACCACGGTGATGTTGAGAGTGTCACTCATGGCTTTGAAAAGTTCAATTATGGCTCCATCAATTTTGAGTAACTTCTCTCGAGCTTCCTTCAATTCCTTGTTGATTTCTTCACGCGTACGTGTTGTTGGAAATTTTGCCTCTTTCTCCAACCTTCTCTTTGTTTTTCTTCTTGATCCAACTTGGAGGTGCAATTGCTTGAGTCAAAGCTTCCAATGCTTCATATGCGTCTTCCACAAATCTATCGAACAAGGGTATGTTGTTGATGCTATCCACAAGAAGTTGATCATCGACTTCTAATCCTTGATAGAAGCACTCGATCAAAACTTGTTGTGAAATGCCATGTTGAGGGTAATCGGCACAAAGTGTCTTGAATCTCTCCCAAGCTAGGTGGAAATTCTCATCCTTGCGTTGTCGAAAAGTTGTAATCCTTTGCCTCCCCTTTAAAAGTTGCTCACTTGTCATGGTTGAAGATGTTGTACCTAACTCTTTCTTTACCCACTTTTCCACTACACAAACAAAATCATTAGTTTTCAAAGATAAATTTGATGAAAGTTTGGGATGAATTACATCACCATCAAACTCCATCGTCAATGAGCCATCAAAAACATTGATTTTGGTGTGAGAAGTCCTTAGGAAAGGCCTTCCTAATAAAAGAGGGCATTGATCCTTTGTAATTTCTCCTTCCATTTCCATAACAAAAATGTCAATAGGAAAAATTAAATGTTAAACTTTAATCAAAATGTTCTCTAGCACACCTTTGGGATGTACCAAAGATCCATCGGCCAATTGAAGAACAACATCAGTGTATTTTAAAGGACCAATTTTTAAAGTTTGATAGAAAGAATAAGGCATAACACTTAAAGATGCTCCTAAGTCAAGCATAGCATTATCAATGATAGTATTTCCAATTGAACAAGTAATTGAAAACATACCAGGATCCTTGCATTTTGGAGGTAAATGTCTTTGCAAAACAGCAGAAACTGTTGCTCCAACATTCAACTTACCTTGCAACCTTTTCTTGTTTGTACACAATTGCTTAAGAAGCCTTGCATACCTTGGTACTTGTTGAATTGCATCAAGAAGTGGGATGTTGACCTCGACCTTTCGAAAAATATCCAAGATGTCTTGATCTTCATCTTCTTTCAATGATTTCCTTGACTTGGTTGGAAAAGGTTCCTTCTTTGAATCCAATTTGGGCTTGACCACAGAAGTTTCCTTGGCTTCTCCATTATCCTTGACAAATTCGAGAATAATGGGTTCATCATCTTCAATCTTGATCTCCTTTGCTAGCACATGCAATTCTTCTTCTTTCTTGCTTGTCCCTTCATCCATTGTAGACTTAGTTGGATATGGTTCGTCCAACTCCTTTCCACTTCTCAAGGTAAT
>AWWV01007262.1:0-11922 GCA_001974805.1 Corchorus capsularis
ATTAGCTAAAGCAGGATTCAACTTAACCAGACACCTTTGGAAACATGACAGTCACGTAAAGCATGCAACAAAGTTTCATCCGTATGTGAGCAACGAAAGCAAGTAAAATGAGAGGCAACATGCCTCCGATGCAGAAAAGAAGCTGTAGGAAGAGAACTATGCAGAGCTCGCCATAAAAAGACTTTAATTTTATTAGGACAAGAGAGTGACCATACCTTATGCCAAAGCAAAGAAGAAGGTGGATTAGGGGATAGTTGAATCCTGTAGGCTGAACTTGTTGAAAAAGACCATCACCCTCCAACTACCAGCACCATGAATCCTCCCTTTCGTCACTAGTATTGATCCAAATAGCCGAAATTTTAAGCACAATATCGGGAGGAAGAACCACAGATAAAGCATTCCAGTGCCATCCTCCAAACTCATCACAATAAGATGCAACGGAAAGCTCAACTTCAGCTTCAGATATAGGCCGCATAGCATACCGTAATAAAGGGCTTTCCGGCATCCAGTTGTCTAGCCAAACACGTGTAGCATGGCCATTACTAATATTTATTCCCAAGCCTTTCAACAACACATCTCTACCCTTTAGAATGCTCCTCCACGTAAATGAAACAGTGGATTTGCAATTCACAGACAAAAATTCATCCTTTCGCAAATATTTCTGTTTAATAATATCAACCCAAAGACAATCCTTGCCAGTAATGATTTGCCAACCTAATTTAGCCAAGAAAGTTAAATTAGCCTTCCTCAAGTCTCTCACTCCCAAACCGCCTTGCTCTTTGGGCAAACAAATATTCTCCCAAGCAACAACATGGAATTTTCTATTACCCACATTTGCCACCCATATGAAACGTCTTGTTAACTTCTCAAGTTCATTCACAGTATGATCAGGAAGATAAGTTGTCTGCATCAAATAAGATGGAAGCGCACCTAATACTGATTGAATTAAAGTGATACGTCCAGCCATGGAAAGGAATTGATTACCCCAAGATAAGATCCTGGATTGAGCCCTGCTAATAAGTGCATTATAAGTAGCTTTAGTTACTCTGCCCTGAATCATCGACGCATCAAGATATTTGCCAAAATCATCTGTCAAAGGAATGCCACAGTAGTTGCTCAAATACAAAGCTCTGCCATGTTCAATATTTGAAGAGACCAGGATCCTCGACTTGGCCAAACTAATCTTCTCACCCGAAGCCTCACAGAACGAATGTAAAACACCCATCATCACATCAAGTTGTTCTGTGGATGCCTCTCCAAAAAGAACCAGATCATCTGCAAAACAAACATGAGAAAGGAAATGACCTTTATTAGTAATCGGCAAAGGCTTCCAACGAGTTTGCTGCACTGCCTCATCAATCAAGTGACCAAGCTTCTCCAAGCATAAAACAAATAGATACGGAGAGAGGGGATCTCCTTGTCTTATGCCTCTAGATGGTGAAAAGAACGGTAGCCTTTCTTGGTTCCATATAATGGAAAATTGATTAGAAGAAACAATATTCATGATCAAATTGACCCAGGAAGGAAGGAACTCAATTTCCTCGAGGACCTCTCGTAAAAAAGGCCATCTAATTCTGTCATATGCCTTTTCTAGATCAATTTTAATTGCCACAACACCCTTTTTTCTCTTCATTTTCCGCATTGTATGCAATGCCTCCTGAACTACAATAATGTTATCCGAAGTATTACGTCCTGGAACAAAGCTAGATTGAGTTTTTCTAACTAATCTTTGAAGCAAAGGCCGAATCCTATCCACCATAAGCTTCGTGACAACTTTTAGAGGAACAGTGCAAAGACTGATAGGATGAAATTGTGAGATCTTTTCAGGGCTTTCAACTTTCGGTATTAACACAATAAGAGTTCGGTTAAGAAAAGTGTTAATTTCACCAGTACAAAACGCAGCTTTAACCATAGTAACCAAATTGTCCCCTGCAACGTTCCAAGCCTTCTGAAAGAAACCTGCAGGAAAGCCGCCAATGCCTGGGCTTTTATTCGGATTCATCCCAAAAAGAGCTGACTTAACCTCCTCCACCGTAACTTCCACATCCAAGAGCAACTTCTCATCATTATTCAATTTCCAACCCTCACACAAAGACGGCAAGCTGACCCTCACACCGACATCATTCTCCGAATTCAGCTCATGATAATAATTAACCACCAATTGCTTGAGGTTATCAGGATCGGAGCACCAAGAACCATCATCCGATTTTAAAGTAGTAATTACCTTCTTAGCATTGGCCTTCTTAATAGCAGCATGGAAGAATTTGGAATTACAATCCCCAAACTTGATCCAATCCATTCGACTTTTCTGCTTCAATAAAGTTTCTTCTTGAAAGCAGATCAAATTATATTCTTCAATAAGCATAATTTCAAGCTGTAGTAAATAGTCATTCAGCCCTGAATCTAGCTTCTTTTGGATGCCATTTAGGCGAGCTAAAACTCGCCTCTTCCGTTTATAAATATCACCGAAACAACTCATACTCCAATTCTTTAGATCTTGTGCTAGTGTCTGTAGTGAATTAAACAAGGAAGTACTGGGAGTGGATAAACTTGCTTTCACACAGTCTAGAAAGCTATCATGTGTCATCCAAGCATTTTCAAAGCGTAACGATACTGCGAATTTAAAGGCCTACCATCCGAACACTTCAAACAGATAGGATGATGATTAGAACTTGTACGAGGAAGAATAGTTACCGTAAAGTTCTTGACCAAATCAAGCCAAACATCATTAGCCACTGCCCTATCCAACCTGGCCTTTATGAAATTCGCCCCTCCGCTTTTATTCCACCAAGTAAATTTCGGGCCAGAAGCATCTAAATCAACCAAATTACATTCTTTAAAACAATTCAACATCCTGCGACAATTACTCAGATTAATTCCCCTCTTACCATGTTTCTCATCAGCTGAAGCAACCTGATTAAAATCACCCATGAGTAGCCAAGGAAGATGATGTAATCGGCTTGTTTCAGTCAAAGAATGCCATAAACCGTTTCGTTCTGCTGCATCTGGACTACCATACACCGCTGTTAAAAGCCAATCAAACGTACCAGGACCCGAAACCAAAGCATGAATAAACTGATCAGAGTAAGCTAGAACTTCAATCTGAACAAATAAAGGATTCCATAAGAGCCAAATGCCACCAGAAAAACCTTCTGCTTCTACTCTAAAGAAATTAGAAAAACCAAGTTGCCTGCAGACTTTGTCCACCTTGTAACCTGAAATCCGAGGCTCCAAAATGATTAAAGCATGCAGGCGATGCAACAAAATTAAATTCTTAATATTACGAATACTACGTCGAGAAGCAGCGCCCCTCACATTCCAGCTAATTATGTTAAGTAACATAAAAAATAGAAGAAAGGTAGCAATCAATCAAGAGGAATTCATGGGCTTGCCATCGTCCTCTAACCCCTGTGAAGGCACCTCAATATTCATAAAATCCTCATCCAAGGAGAGACCTTTTTCTCTTGCTGCACCATTGACACCAATTCCAATCATGTCATCATCTTGATCTAAGTTGATACATGAATTAATTTGGGATTGGGTCGGTTCCACTATAGAAGGAGTGTCCTCATCATTCATCACAATCGGCTCCCTATTATGCGTTCTCACTGTTGCAACTTGTTTCGGATCAATGGTTTTATCTATGGGGGGCACATTAGGGCTCTTATTCACACCATCGGAAGCAGCAATTTTCGGCCCAGGTTTAGTTTTAGCACCCGACGAAGATGAACCAACCACACCACCCTTGTTCGCAAGCTGTGCAACCGTTTGAAGGCTCTGTTGAAGTTGCTTCCTGCTATCCCTTTGCATCCGCCCACCATCACCATTCTTATGGACAGGAACCGCCTTACCGGATTCAACCGTATTCGATACAATCTCATCGGAATCCTGGGTATCATCTATATCATTCAAGACAGCGAATCGAGAACCGACCTGGGAAGGACTTGGAGCTGCAGCTACCGGTTTATCTTTATCATTGGATTGCCGATTCGCAGGTGCCTTTCTCGGAGGCTTCTTAACTACCATCCAAGGACCGAAACCAGATTTCTCTGCACCCTCCTGTACAACGACTTGGGTGTGTGAAGATTGAACACCACCGTTGGGATCGGCCACTGCCTCTTCCTCCTGTTGCTTGGCCTTACACCCGTCAGCATCATGGTCGAACCTTCCACAGGAAAAACATAACATCCTCAAGCCTTCATATTCCACTCTTTGCCATCGGTCTCCAATATAAATATGAGGAACAAGTGGTTTGGAAAGGTCAATCTCGACACTCAGTCTGGCAAATTTCCCACGAGAAGCTTCCGTGGTAGTTTTATCCACATTCACAAATCTTCCTATTTTCTCAGCCATGCTTCTCAAAGTTTTCCGATCATAAAATTCAATCGGCATTGACGGAAACCGAATCCATGCTGTAACCTTGTCAATTGTAGCCTCATGAGACCGAAAATATGGAGACCACCTTCGAACTGTCAGATAATGATCAGCAATCAACCATGGACCTCCATTGAAGACAAACTCATAATCCCTTTATAGAGTAAACCGAACACAGTAGAAACCATGGTCAAGGTCGATAACCTTGTAATCACCCTTCAAAGACCACAAAGTCTTGAGCCGATTGCAAAGACACGTATAGCTTATTGTTCTCCCGAGCAATTTGATGATCACCGATTTCTTCCAAGGCTGCCTAATGCGTTTCTTGTCTTCCTTGGATAGCCAAACACAAGGGCCATCGATGCTATCATCAATATTATCATCCTCTGACTCATAGTCCGAGTCCGATGCCTCTCCGTCCTCCATCAAATCATCGACGGCCTCCTCCAAACCGGTATTGAGAAGCTTATCGCGATATGAAGGACCATGGTTGTTCGGCCTAGCTGCGCCCGAGAGAGGGGGAAAATCTCCTCCTAAATCCTCCTGTTCCATTGCAGTTCGACTTCTCTTGACTCCACTCCCTTCTCCCTTCAACGACGACTCGCCCTCCGTATCCTCCTTCATAGCACCGCCACAACAAAAACTAGGTAGGGTTAATAGGCATGTGTCTATGTTGTTGTTGGTACGATGTTGAGAAATTTTTGTTATCTATGCTTTAATTAGATTCATGGACAACCACAACATGCATGTATATTCATAACAAATTTATAATTAATTTATAATTATTTGATAATTTATTTTATATAGGAAAGGGGATGAATGTGTTTTAATTTTTCCAAACTAAATGAATACAAATATAATAAACAAAACATTAGAAAATTATTTATTGACACTTGTCAAAGAAACCAAATGCCAAGTGACGCTCAATGAGGACCTTGTACATAAAATTAATAGTAGGTTTAATTTAATATTAAAAAAAGAATAGATGTAGAAAATAAATAAGAGTAATAGGAAGAAGAAACTCTTATCTCAAACACACAACTGAAAAATGCAGAGAAGAAAGTAATAACAAGAAATTGGATTGGATACATAACATATTTGTAGCCGCATTAGATATATATATATATATATATATATATATATATTTTGAGATAAGCCGCATTAGATAATAATATATCCTATAAATATTAAAAAAAGAAAAGAATCCATGAGAAGAGAAACCATTAATTAATAATCTTAAATATGAAGTGCGCCATCAATTGGTTTTGTTTCCAAGGAGTAGTCGCTTTAGTCTTGATAATTTGGATAGATTTTTCTTGTCAACTTGATTACTATTATGATGATGGGTTAGCAGAGGGGAGTGCTTGCCATTGGTGAATTCATGTTCCTCATGCAGCATATTGGCCTTGGAAGTAAGATCTCTAATGGTTTCTCTCTTCTCATCGTTCCTCCTTGTCAACTCAGACACCTCGAGCCATAGTTCCTTGCATAGCTTCTCATTCTCCAACATGGCCGCTTCATGAGAATCTTCATCATCATCACTTTTATCTCGCTGTTCAATGCCATTCTTCTTCTCAATATGGTTGTTGTAATTAATTTCATCACATGACTTGTTGCTAGAGTCTTCTTCAGCACAAGTGGATTTGGAATGGGAATTATCAGATTTCCCATTCATCAATTCCTTACCTTCAACATTATCAGATCTTAGCTGGTCATACTTCTCTGCCAAGGAGCGGTAGGATTTGTGCAAATCTTCAACCATTTGGATCAGCTCTGGTCTCTTTTGATAGTACATTTCAGCCCTCTTAGCGAATGAATCTCCTTCATCTTGCACGATTATGCTCAGAATTCCACTTATCTTTCTATCCAAATCTGCGCGCATAACATTAGTGTATAATTTAAGTGTTAAGTTGCAACAGTAATAAATTAAGCACATGAACTGAAACTCTTATACTTGCATCAACACTAAAAGAAAAAAAAAATAGATTATGACTGACTAGCTAAATTGGGAATTCAAATGTTACCATCTGATGCAGTGACATTAATGGATTCCATTGAATTTGCTAGTTGCAACTCATCAAAAACTCAACAATATCGTAGCTTTGAATTTAAACAACATGAGGCACAGATAAAAGCGAAAGAAAGGTGGAACACTATGGGAAAAAGGAGAGGACAACCCCACGGAATTGAAGAGAAATTGATTTCAAATGCGTATTACTCAAGGAAAATTTTTATTTTCCTTCTTGTGTGAGGCAAGGAAAAATTATTGAGCTTGTCTCATCTTGAAGTGAATGCAATACCACCTATGGAGCTCAATAGACCGACTACACATGTTAACATGCAGTACAATGGGCCCACACTAACCAGTAGTTATATTGGACCTAGAGACTAGAGTAATGTGGCAAAATGAACTCGACCCGAGAAAAACTTGAACCCAAACTTGACCTAAACCTGATTGACTAAAAAGTCAAATACCTGAATCCGTCCGAAAAAATAAATAAAAAAATCCGAACCCGAAAAAGTTCAAACCCGAATAAATCAGAACCCGAAAAATCTAAAACCCCATAAAATCCGAACCCAAAAAAACCCTGAACCCGAACCTGAAAAAACCCAAATTCAATACTAATATTTGAAAATAAATAATAATTTCAAAAAATTTCATTTATGATGTATATTTTTTTTATATGAATATGTTTTAAAAGGTACGAAAAAAATGATTAAATGATCGGTCCAAAACCTAGCCCGAACCTGAACCCGACTTAATCTGACCCAAAATTGACCCAAACCCGAATAAACCTGATCAAATTTTAACCCGAACCCGAATCAATCTGATCAAATTTTAACCCGAACTGATTCAAGCCCGAACCCGAAAATGGCCTGAACTTGATAGCCCGAACCAGAACCCAACCTAACCGGAGCTATTGCCACCTCTAACCTAGAGTAGTGAGTCTATTTGATTGTGGGAGGTTAAATCGTAAAGCTCTTTCAACGTCTATTTCCTCAATTCATAAGTCTTCAAATCGAGACCTTGTTTAAGGGCTTAATGCCTAAATTGGCCTCTAACTATTGATTTTGGGACAAATCGACCCCTTATCTATTTTTTTGGGACAAATAAGCCCCACAACTTTTGATAACGGGACAAGTTAGCCCCTTTTAAACGGACTGTTAGTCACGCTATTTTGCCGTTAAGTTAAGCCATTTAAAAAAAAAAAATTGGACACGTGTCACGTACAGGAAAGAAGCGGGAAAAAACCCGCGTCTCATATTATCTAAAAGAAAAAAAAGGAAATTAGAAAAGAAAAGGGGCACGTCTCACGGTCTCATATATATAATATATATATATATATATATATATTATCTAAAAAAAAATTGGGAATTAAGAAAAGGGGCACGTCTCACGTCTCACAGGGTATTAACTATTAAGCTCTCTAAGTCTCTACACTTACACTTAGAGCTGGCAAAATGAATTCGAAATCCGAAATCCGTCCGAACCCGTCCGAACCCGAACCCGAAATTACCTGAATTGACCAGAAAAGTCAACGTCCCGAACCCGAACCCGAAATTACCCGAACCCGAAAATACCCGAACCCGAACCCGACCCGAGCCCGAGATCAAAATAATATTAAAAAACTCAAGAATTATTTATAAAATAAAAAATTTTCATTATTGTTTAGAAAAAATCACATTTCTTCCTTTTAATATTAAATAAAGCTATTACATTACATATATAAATAAATAAGTCCAAGTTCTTTATAGGTTCAATTAAGGGTCCATTAACTTTTAATTTGTTTAATCTAAGGCTTGCATTTTGATGATTTGTTTAATTTAATACTCAATGTGTTTTAATTTGCTACAATTTAGTATTAATTAGCATTAAATAGTTTAAATTAGTGTTGAACTATATGTATTTTATATTTAATTCAGTTAATTTAAATGTTGCACACAATACACAACTTAATAATTGTCGGTGGCGTTGTCTTTCCAAAGAAGAGTTTTCGCTTTTAGCAAGTAGGATCATTTTCTTCTTGAGACCTTTTACTTTTTTTCTATCATGTGGGAGTCTCTGAATGTCTCTAACGATGAGACAGTTCTTTCGTTAGTATTTTTTGGATGAATGTGGTCGTAGGAATATATTGATTATCATGTTATATTATATACTCGATCTTATTATATTATAATTATCAATAAACTTATAGTAAAATAAAAGATAAACAATTATTTTTCTTTTAAAAAAAAGCTTGCATGTTGAATCAGGATGAACCAGAAATTCGATCGGACTCTGAATATCGAAAGTGAACCCGAACCCGACCCGAACCCGATCCGAGCCAGAACCCGAAATACCCGAACCCGAAAAAACCCGAACCCGAAAATACCCGAACCCGAAGTACCCGAACCCGCCCAATTGCCAGTTCTACTTACACTCAACCCAATCCTATTTAGTTTGGTTTTAGTAACAAAACCAATATTATAACATAGAAACTCTCCTATTATTATATATATATATATTTATATATATATATATATATGTGGTGAAAGATTATATTATGTTCTATGATGAAAGGATTGATCCGAAACAAACAAGATTATGGTACCCCTAATTACAGAAACAAAACATAAATTAAAAAAGAAAAAAGACAGAATAATAAAAAGAAATCAAAATTAAAAAGACCTGATAGGGTAGTTTGAAGCCATTGAGATTGGTGACGAAGAACTTGGCTGTCCACCCAAGAATTAAAAGAAGAAGAAGCAGCAGCAGCAGAAGACTGATATTTTGTTTGTTTATCCATATATATAAGCTAGAAGAAGAGAGATTGCGAAACCAAACGAATTGTAGGGTTCGATGAGGATTTTGTTATATATAGTTTCTGTGTTTATGCAAGGACTTAAACAACTTTGACTTTAAACCCTATTATATTTCAACCGACCTTCTTTATATAAGCTAGAAGAAGAGAGATTGCGAAACCAAACGAATTGTAGGGTTCGATGAGGATTTTGTTATATATAGTTTCTGTGTTTATGTAAGGACTTAAACAACTTTGACTTTAAACCCTATTATATTTCAACCGACCTTCTTTTTTGCTCTTTCTAGTCTAATTGTCTATACGGGGTTGTTAAATACCGTCCTAGTTTTGCTAAATACCGTCCCATGTTTTACACTTTTGCCCTTTACCCTTTGCACTTTTTACACTTTTACATTGAGTCTCCCCACTAGGACGGTTCAGCCACGGGCAAGCCGCCCCGGTGGGACGGCTAGACCAAATTTTTTTTTTAAATAATAATTATTTTTTTAAAAAAATAGCCGAGCCGCCCCAGTGGGGCGGCTTCGCCACGGTAAACTACCCTCTTGAGACGGCACGGGTCATCAATCCTAAATTTCGTCAAAAATTACATTTTTCTGAAATCGTCATCAAAATACGGCACGTTATCGTTCATTTTTCTTAAATCGTCATCAAAATACAACACGTTAACGCTATTCTACGTTCGTGATAGTTTCAAGATTAGAAAATGAAGCAAAGGGCAAAAACGTCAAAAAGCGTAAAAAATGGGGCGGTGAATGCAAAAATGGGGCGGTGTTTAGCAATCCAGTTGTCTATATTACTACCAAAACTTTCAAATCCTTGTCTAACGGGAGAGTTAATTAATTGCATTCAATATTACTTTTAATTTTTTTTGAAAGGTAATATTACTTTTAATTTGATTGGCCAATTTTTACCTATTAATATTTGATTATTATTTTATAAGAAGATTTCTACCTCCTATTTAATGGAATTCTTTAATTTTTTGTACAAATATAGTCGTTATAAAATTATGGACTCTCACCCTTATATATTGTCCTAAAATCAATACAATTAGTCAATTTCTGAAGAGAAAATCAAGGAGATATATTATCAAAAGATATTACTAGGACCTTACCCTGCGTTGGTACTTCCCATACTAAAAAAGGGATAATTGTTTTTGACCCTCCAATTTGTCCCTCCAACTTGACCCTCCTAATAATTAAGGAAATAAATTAAATACAGGTTTAGCCCCCTAATAAATTAAGGTAAGAAATTAAATCCAGATTTAATCCCTAGTTATAAATATGGAGAGTTTGAGGGTAAATCCCTTGATTTTAGCCTATTATTGAATAGGGTTTTAGAAATTATGGTAAGTTTTCTGATGACACGTCAGGTGGGACAAGTTGGAGAATCATGTTGCAATACTCCATAAAAAAAAGAAAAAAAAATTGTGTAGACTTCAGCGCTCCCGTTGTGATACTCCCACTTTTGGATATGACGCTCCCAACGATTTCTGACCATTGGATTCAATATCTAATTTCCTTACCGTCCGATACAATAAGTTTTAACCTGCTAAACTGGTTTTAAAAGCCTTTTGGAATGAATTCGTATGTGGTTGTCCCGTGATAGATTTTTACATCTTTTTTATTCCAACCGTAGATATCAGTTTGTCAGTCCACGTGGCATGTGGGACCCACCTCTTGAAAATTTTAAAAAAATTAATATTGCTTTTTTAAATATATAATAATAATTTTAAATTGGAGCTAAAAAAATAATTTTACATAAATTAAAAAATGAAAAACAATCCAAACAACTTCTCTCTACTCAAACGGATCAAATGCCCTTCTTTGTATTTCTTTTTTCAGATTTTCTAAGAACTCAACACTATGAACAAAGCAACCCGACAAAGTCAAAAACAATGAAATAATACTCATTTTTATAATAATTTTCCACACTCCAAAGATTGAAGGGGAAGAAACGAGATCTGCAGCCAATATGCCAATTAATTTACAAGAAAAGAATGAGCAAGAATCAACTAGAAGTAAAGAATTGAAATTGGAAGAGAAGCACTCAAATCTGCAGCATTTGGTCCCATAACCATTCCCCCTATGATAGTTTCAGAAATGTTCGAATTATTCCCGGTCTTGCTGCATCCACAAAATCCCAATCGATTCAGTCAAACACTCAAAAATCATTCAAATTCATGAAAGGAGCATTACCTTTACTTGGAAGGAAACTTGCGATCACCATGGCCTGCAAACAAGCAAAATTAAAGTAAATCTTCAGTTTTAATTAACAAATAAAAGAAAGGGTTATTAGATTTTTAGTTAAGATTTAAGAACTGACTTGGATTTAAGGAAGTGAGAGCGGCAGTGTCGGAGAAAGAGCAAGCATTGTCAGTCATGCCATGCTTCAAGTAATAGCCATTGAAAGCATAAACACCGTCATCTGAATATCAGAGGGGTCATAACAGGGGCCACCTTGCTGGATCTTGGAGCAGTCGGCTCCGCCTTGGCCGCACGCCTAGTCCAACACTCCCTGCAGCGGCGCGTCCTCCGCGTTGTTCTTTACCACACACCAAAGCTCCATCACCACCCATTCCACCGCCGCCCTTCTGGGCTTTGCGCATCATAGGGTTTGAAGTTCATAGTGTTCTTGGAGGGTTCTTAGAAAATATGACAAAAGAAAGGCATTTGATCCGTTTTGGTTAGAGAAGTTGTTTAGATTGTTTTTTATTTTATTAAAAATAAAATTTTTTTGCTGCAAATTT
>AWWV01007264.1:0-12583 GCA_001974805.1 Corchorus capsularis
TTTCAAATTGATCAAACTATTTTAATTCTAGATGTTTTGTCGTTTGATTAGTGTTAGTAATTAGATATTGATTAATCTTTGATTTATATTTATTAATTAATTTTAGTGTTTATATTTATTTGTATCTATGATTTAATTTTTTTTGGGTACATTATATCTATGATTTATTACTAACCCTAAATTATGCATTTATATTTATGCTGTTTGATGTTTTGGTCTAAGTCTAAACCCTTTTAGCTATTTGGGTCTTTTTTTTTAATTGAATTTTTAACTGGGCTTATTGTGTTTTGGTGAGCCCATGAATCAATCAACCAATTTTTCCTTAATGCCTCATTCTCCTTTATTTTCATTTAATTGTTTTTTCCTTATTCAGCAGAGGGGAGTGAGTCACAGCACAGGTGTTGATTGGGACTTACAAGTGTTGATTTTCTTAGTACGTGTGATTATCACAGCCCCTCTATTTTACACGTTTCCCTCAATAATTTTCTTCTCTCTAGCTCTGGCTCTTTCTGTCTTTCATTCTTCTTCTTCTTCTGTTTGTTTTTTTGGGTTTTTTGATCTTTCCAAATCTTTCTTCTCCTTCTTTTGCATTCGTCTTTCCTCTATCTCCTCTGTTTCGAAGCTTCACTCTCTTTCCTTCTTCCTCATTCATCTCCATATTTCTCTATTTCTGTTTGCTCCTTTTCAGACGTTTGGTTTGAGGCAAAAAAAGAAGATGAGAGAGATAGAGAATTTTGAAAGAGGGATACATATTTTTTGTCGGTTTTTAGCTTTTGAAAATTAAACGAAGAATATGATTAGGATTAGAAAGTGGGTTTTTGGATATCTCAACCGATTTCGATGAGAGGGGAAGATACAAGTTGAATTCAATCATCCTCGTGGATTTTTCAAGGTTTGTTTTCATGTTCCATCTTAGATTGTTCTGGGTAATATAATTTTGAATGTTATTTTACTAGATTTTTCTTGGTATATATATATATATATTCAGATTGTTGTTTGAAAGAGAGAGATGAAGTCGTTTTATCTCTGAGCTATACTTACATAGGTTTGAGCAACATCCATGGTACTCTTGATTATTGAAACAATTTTTCCAGTCGAACTAAGGGATATTCTTTATCTTAAAGAGTATGATCTTGCGTAGTTCATTTGTATTAGAATGTTTTATTAGCATATATTTTCTTTTTCGTTACTACCACTTATTTGGAAGAATAAGACTGAGCTTCGACCTTTATATTAGCCAAATTCCTTTTACAAGAATAATAATCATCCCAATATTTTTTTTTGGCAGTGAAAATGTTGATGTTGTAAAGGACCTTTCTGGTATTGAACTCGCAAGCAGGTAGTGTATGATCTCTGGTCATTATTATTTGATTATGACAGTATCAAGTTGGATAGTTTATAATTGCATTGCTGTGTAACTGTTGGATGATTGTGGTGCTATCAAATTCCACTGCTGGTGATGTAAGAATAAAGATAGAAAGTAAACCATTGTATGGAAAAAGTTGATTTATACTAATACTAAGTAAAAGATTGACTATTCTAGCTTTCTTGATTTTGTTCCTTGAGGGCCGTTTTATGTGATTTTTCATTTTCTTTTTTCATTCTCTTTTGTCTGGCTACTGCTGCTCATTTTAGTGAGAATATATTTCATTGCAAATGTCTAGTTGAAAAGGTTGAGTGAATGTGTATTGACGGATGACCATTTTAGCTTACAATTTGTTTTATCTATACTTCTCTTGATACATAGAATGAGAAGTCTTATATTTAACCTCAACGAGTAAGCTGATGGTGTGTATCATATTTATTATCCTTTCAAAGAGGAACATCTTACTCATAAGGTATTGTTGGGATGATTCTGATAACTATTTTCAGTTTGAGTTTCTGTCTTCTCATTTGTTATTTTGTCTAGTTTATCAATTGCTTCTGCAATGCTCCAATTGCATGTCTCTTTTGGGTTTTTTCCCCTTCTTTCTCTTCTTCTATCTCTATTCTTTTCCTTTCATTTTTGTGCTGCGATGATTGCTTATACTGTATGGTTGGCAACCAACCTATTTTTGATTTTGCTGGTATTTATGATGCGCAGTGTTGGTGAAGAAGAGAAGTTGCAGCATGGCATTAATAATAACTCATCAATGGCAGATAGGTGAGTTGGAAACTTTATATTTCACAAACTTATACATGTATATTTATGTATGTCTATCTGCATAAAATAAATTTTTTAGCTAATCCCAACCTCTCTATGACGAACCATTTGCCCTTTTTTTAATGCCCAATTTTTGCAGGTTGAGAGGAGTTTTAAGTCTGAGGTGAGTGCATCTATTTCCTATATGTTTATGTATGCAAATAACTTCATTTCCTGCAAATATGAGGTTTCAGATTTCTCTCTCTCTCTCTCTCTCACTCTTTTTAATGTAAATCTTCCAATTTTGACAAAAAGGTTTCGTTCTTATTTTGAAATATATCTGTCAGAGTGAAGGTGAGTTGGTGGCCAACTTCATCATCAACTTCCTTTTCAATTTCATGTCCTTTGATCATATTGCATTCTATGTGTTTGTTTTTATGTTTCAATGAAATACCCAAATTAATTGGATTTGTTTTTGAACTTTATTGTTGATGCTACTATAGCTTCTTACCCTGCTTTCTTGGTGCCTTGCTTATGTTACCAACTCATGATGTTTAATATGGATTGCTAATGTTCACCGTTAGAAAAATCATTTGGTAGTTGCAAGTTGCAAGTTGCAACTTGCAGCAGGGAAAGTGAGACAATCCAAACTCATCACTAAGAAGATTTAGATAGGCAACTGCTTGGTTTTTTGCATGTGTAACTTCATACCAAAAGGATGGATAGTATTGGTCTGGCAGAGTGCAGTTCACATGGATCCTGAACTTAATTCCAAGTTAAAACGGTTTCTTCCTTCAAGATGGGATGTAAGTTGCAGTAGAATAATATCTTTTTCTTGGCTCCTATTCTACTGCTGCTCAATTAGGACTCCGTTTTGTTGCTGGATTTGGGACAAGTAGAGATATTTCCCTGTTACAGTAGCCATATCAGTCTGTATAGTCTTGCTTAGAAATGGGAAGATGTCTGGCTTGGAAATGCAGGGTGGGGCATTGAAATCAGGAGTCTTGGTTGGTTCTTTGCAGTGAAGAATATAGCTCTCCTGATTCTTGCATTCACCAGCCACATCATGTTCAACCGGTTTGTGTGGAGTTATACGAAGTAGACAGACTCTACACCACTGCTAACATTGCCCCTCAATCTGCCTTCCATCCTAATAACGGATTTGATTAAGATAAGGGTTTTGGGTTGTTAGGAATTATTTATTCCCTGGATTGAAATATATTTAGACAGACAAACATATGTTTTGTAAAATATGTTTGGCAATTTTCAAGTGAGATGTCAAAGTTCAGGTCGTTATCAACTTAACTAATGTGATCTACCCTTAGTTGGATCTTTCTTTTAAAAAAAAAGAATGATATTGCAGGTAAATGAATTATACTCTTGCAAACTTATCTTATATCATCATTTGTAAGTGAATATCAGATGCATCTTCAAATTTTTCAGCCCCGCAGCAACGCGCGGGCCACATGTCTAGTTATGTTAATTTATTGACCCCACTTGAGATAAATCTTGGCTACGCCACTGCCATCGAATTTAGTTGTAAAAGAATTTGACTGTAAGTTGGGTTTACTCCATGTTGAAGGTAAGGAGGGGAAAGTGTTTTCGATTTTAGGAAAGTGGACATTATTTTGGAACATTCCAAAATAGCAAAGTACCCAATGGAGGGAGTGATAATCATTTTCTTGTTTGGATACTCCTCGGTTGTCAGGCGAAGCTAAGGTGGAGGAGTTGGGATTTATTTGTCTTGCTTTTTTGATAAATTGTTTAGAACTATAGGGATGTCTTGTTTTTTTGATAAATGGTTTAGAACTATAGATTTGTAGGTAGTTTTATTCAAGTTTGTTTTTTGTGAGTCTGTTTGACTTATTTTGTTTTATTGAGTCACTTCCTTTTATAATGTCGACCTAACGATGGTTGTAACAATTATCAACCTCTTATATATTCAGATGTAAGGTAAAATTGTGTTAATTTTCTTCCTTGTTGGTTGCCACGGCAAGGGGAGAAAAGAAAGAAGAGTTTTCTTTTTAATTTAGGCTCCGTTTGGTTCACGGAAAATCACTTCCAGGAAATATTTTCAACATTTTCTGATGTTTGGTTCATGGAAAATAAGACAGTCAACGGAAAAAAACCAATTAGTCAACGGAAAATTAACCCTTTTCACAGGAAATTGTCTTCCGCTCCTCTTGAGCGGAAGACAATTTCCGCATCGCTCTAAAAACATGACTAACACCCATACCTTCACAACCTCACTGCATCACTAACTAATTAAGACAACCCATGAACAATGGTTATCGGTAGTTATTCCGACTAATTTTTTTGTCGTCGGTCTTCCCCTTTTCGGCAAAATAAGCAATACATTTTTCTTCTGGATCAGTTTGTTTCTTAGCTAGCTCTCTTTTTCTACTTTTTCTGTTGCTACAACCCAAAAAAAAACCCACCTAAAAAAATCTCCAGAAGCTTGCAAGATTTTGTTCAGCTTTTATCACCATTTCAATTGGAACCATCTTTTTCAAGGTTTTTTTCTTTCTTTTTTTAATTTAACAAGAATGGGTGATTATTTCTCAGGCATATATACAAATCGATGACTCACCACCATTTATGGTGAGAAAACCAAGAGCAACCATTTGTTTTGGTTAAATTTAAAACACAAGCAAAGATCTACAAATCCTCTTATAGATTTGGTGGACTTAGAGATGAGAAATATTTAAGATATAAGACTTTATCTCTAGTTAGATTTATAGTGTTTGAGATGATGACTATGAAAAACTATGGAAACCAATGATGCTTTGAAGTAATATTTTGATTAATAGCACTTTGATATTGTCTGCATACTTTCTTGTTGAATTGCTCCTAATTACATAGAGATTGCAAAGGTTCGGTAAAAATTATATGATGTGAGTAATCTATGATGCACACCAAGTGTTTGATAAAAGGGCACTGTTGAAAGAGAAGGCTTTTCTGGAAATTAACCAAACAACTGAAAATATTTTTTACAAAGTCATCCAAACAATAGAAAACATCATCTTTTCCAGAAAATGAGTCCATTTTCCAGAAATTAATTTCTAGAAGTCCAATTCCATGAACCAAACGGAGCCTTAATACAAGTATAGTAATTTTTAGACTTTACTGCATGATCACCACATATTTTTTGGGGTACTGAGGCATGATCACCAAATTTCATAACAGACATTTTTAAATTAATTAATGGAACTTCCTCAATGAAGGTCTAAAGGGAAATTGCATTGATGGAAACTAATAATGATGATGAGAACACTTTTATTGGCTAACAACCAAGTTAACCAATCAAAAATCTAAATTGGGTATGAGATCCAACGAACTGTTGTTGATCACACCATGCACCCCACTCCACTCTATTTTATTACTTCTTGGCATGCCTTTGGCAAAAGGTTTTCACCCTTGCCAGCCCTTCTTCGAGAGATGAAAGCTCCACAGCAAAAGTAATGCGAAGCCAGTTCTTCATTCCCACTGCTACCCCTGCAACGATTTTTTTGGCTTACCAGTCTCAGAAATGTAAATCAGCAAGCAATCTGTAGCATTTTCTATCAGGAAAACCACAAAACTCTTTTTCCATCTTACCTGGTAAAATCATGACTGATTCTTCTTTAACTAACTTCACACAGAAGTCTACACAATCTTTTATGTCTTCCAACATTGATATGTTCAATTTCACCTGAAATTAATGACAGCTGAAAAGTTAAAATTCTATTCCAATTTCTTTAGCATGGATCATAAGGGTTGAATAATTGCCTTACCATTACAAACATTGATCCTTCTGGTTTATTTGGGCAGGTTATGCAGGGTATTTCCTTGATCTTATTATAGCATACTTCTGCAGATTCCCTTAGCATGCAGATGATATTTGAGAAAAATTCCTCCTTTGTATTCTCAATAATTTGTGGAATTGCTCCCTGATGCATAAAAGCCAATTAATTTTTCAAAAGTGATAGTTAACAGAGTTATCAGAAAAAATAATAAAACACTCCCCTGCCTAACATATGGATTGGACAGTGAAGAATTGCTGCTATATTTAACTGGCTTTTTGTTTTGGGGTAAAAAATGGGGCTCTTCATTGTAAAGAAAAGAGTTTATTGAATCCCAAACCTGAATAAATGTAGCTGGATCAGAGGAGATATCAAGGAATCCAGTAATCGAGTCGATTATCTGATAAGAGCCAATGAGATCGTTAATTCAACAACAGGGTCAGAAGTAAGAACAATAAATTTGATTTTATAACTCTCTAATATAGGCATTATTAATTTCTTTAATTTGGAAAATGTAGCATCATACACATGTGATCTTAAACCAGAAAAAGGGATATAGAATTAGTAGCCAACCCCAGATTCTCGAAGGATGCCATTAGGATCAGTAGTGACAAGCCAACCAAGGCGCCAACCAGGAACAATCCATCTCTTTGATATAGACCCAAGGGTGAGAACAGGAACAATTGACCCAAAAACTCTCATTGGCACATATTTTGTGCTTCCAAATGCCAGATTGTCATAAGCTTCATCGGCAATGACTAGAATCCCAAGCTTTTTTGCTGTCTCTGCAACCTAACTTCCAAAAGAACAGTTATATTTTCAGGAAAGAGTAAAGAAAATATTCTAAATTCAAAACTCTAATTGAAAACCAAGTCCAAGCACAAGGAAGAAGCTTTGCTTCATTGACCTTTTCCAAATGTTGATAGCTGAAGACATTTCCACAAGGATTGCCTGGGTTTATAATAACCATGGCAGCAGTATTCTCATCTGCAAGAGTCTCAATGGAATCAAGATCAACCTGCCAACCATTGTCGGGAAGAAGGTCATAGTGACGAACTTCAAGATTTTTAGAAGCAGCATAAGCTTCATAGTATGGGAAGCCTGGTCTTGGAAGCAAAATGTTGGCACCAGGGCGGGAAAGAACTGCTAATGTAACCTCTATTGCTTGAGTACATCCAATTGTGAGATAAACATCATCCGGGGATAATTTGTATGACATGTCACGGTTGAGGAAATCCGCAATTGCTCTGTTATAGAAATTCATTCTTTTATATTAAGGAAAAAATTAATAAATTACATATATAGCTGCCAAGTTAAACTAATGAGATGAGATATATATCTCATGGACGTTATTCCTAAAGATTATAGGGGTAGATCCTCAAAAAGGATTTCCATCCAATCGGCGGCATACGTATTAGCCTCTGGATGAACATGCTTTTAATAGTACGTACAAAATCACAGTTTAATTAGAAGCTACCTTATAACTAAACTCAAAAACTATGATGCAGCTCTTTATTAGCTTCTTGATTCCTTATTTTCATGATGCAATAAGTGAATCCGTTTTGCATTGCAGTGAATCCTAGGGAAATGAGGAAAAAAAAAAAGGGAAAAGGATTGAGGGTAACCTCCTGGCAGGAAGAATACCAACAGTAGGAGCATAGCAATTATAGTTAGCGGATCGAAGGGCATCGATAACGGCGTCTTCGGCAGCAAGGGAAGTCCTAAAGCTGGGAAAACGAGAGGGGTCGCCATGAGCAAGAGGAACGATCGGCCTGCTATCATCCTTGTTAAGGTTGGCCGTTAACATGTTGAGAACTCCACGGACTGTGATGGCTGCCACCGCCTTCAGCTCCTTCTTCCCTTGGAAACCCCATTTCTTTGATTCCTTTTCCATCCTTGTCTTTCAGGTTCAGGGGGGATTAATTTATTTCTTGCTTTCTTTTGTTTTGTTTTGCTGGTCTTTAATCTTTATAAGTTTAAGGGCCTACTAAAATACTCCCTCTTCCCACTACATTGCGCTGACCATTAGTTCCGTGCCTCCACACAAACTAATTCATTTTTTTTTTTTCCATTATTTGGGTTTCGACTTTCGAATTTTCGATTCTAATAATCGATTTTACAAACTTCTTAATTTGACTTTTTCCTATTTGCAATAAATTACAAGAAAAAAAACAAAACAAACTTGGAGACAATGAATGGATTAAATTTTTTAAGAAAAGGAATATATATTTATTATATATTATTTTTGTCCCTATGGAATTTACTCACAAGTCCTTTTAACTTTTAACCTCAAACAACCTTATCGCCCCATTTTGGTCTTTTTGCAAATGGCTTATTACTTTAAAATCCTTCTAATCTTAACCTTTTTTTTCTAAAAATACAATGTTTTTTTATGTAATTTTAGAATTTAACTTCATTTAATAGTGTTCCCACCATTTTAAATGCATGATTAATGGTGTTCCCACCTTTCTAAATTCCACATATGCTAATCTATTGACTATTAGGCTTTATGAGGATTCAGTAATTTTATATGTTGCTCAAGGCTTTTTTCTTCTTCAACCCATTTTTCCAGTCCATTTTCATTGGGTCCGTTTAAGGTTTGCACACAAATATTCAGTTTACAGTTAGTACGACCTCTATGATGTATTCTTTGATGATTGAGTGTGTTGGGTTATTAGAGTAAATTGCATTTTCTGAAATTATTAACATACTAAGTGCGTTTTTTATAGACCCTATTAATTGTTTTTCAAGATGGTGCTTACTGAAAGTTCCTTTCAACTTTTCATCTGGGACAACATTTTCGTCCCGTTTGGTCTTTTCTTCATTTACTAATTATTAATCCTTATGTTCTATATCGATCTATTTTATTACCTAAAATGACCCTTGTGCTGCATTCTCTGATGCTTTGCTTGGTTAGGCTATTACAATAATTTGAGATTTCCTTTAATTATTGATATGTTAAGGGTTTTTAATACGTTAAGTGGGTTTTTAAGACATCTTCATTAAGGTTCCCTTTAATTATTGATATGTTAAGTGGGTTTTTAAGACATTTCATTTTGGTAACCCTTCATTATTTTCGTAGTTTTAAATATATCACTTTATTTAACTCTGTTACAAAAGTACTTTGCTAAATCGTACAATATGAGGCTGAAAAAACAAATATTTAAAATATATACCAATTTAGAATAAACTACGAAATCTATGTGTGCTTTATGTATAGACCATAGGTCTTTGTAGAGATTATTTTATGATTCTATAATTGTTTAGGAAAAAAATAAAAGACGAGATTATTTTATTTTTTATATAGAAAGACGAGATTATTTTATGGTTCTATAATTGTTTAGGAAAAAAAATAAAAGACGCCTGACGCACTAGCGCAGACTATCCCACTTGTAAATAATTAATTTTATTATGTACCAATCTATTATAACTAATGCAAATCTGTATTCTGGCCAAAAAAAAATGCTAATCTGTATTAAAATCATTTTCATAAAAATCACATAACACTTTTTAAAACTTTAGATTTTACTTCGTGTATGGGTAGCCAAAATACAACTTGGAAAGATTAAATTATATGATCTAAATAAATTATGTAGTTTTCATAAAAAGAATGTTACATTTAATTTCTAACCACCCTAATGTCAAAAAAAAAAAGTTCTAACCACCTTATTATTTTATATTATTATATAATTATCTAAATGATTTTATCTATTTTCTGCAAAAATATACTCCCTCCGTCCCAAATTATCTGACCCTTTTGGGTTAAAGTAATCCTAACTTTAACTCTAAATAATAAAAAAATTATATATAATTAAATTTTTAAAAATTAATTTTTGATTAAGTTAAGTTTTAAACTTTTCAAAACATATATTTTTGAAAATTTGATTGTATATATATTTTTTGTAATTAAAGGTCAAATGTAGAATTTGTTTGACCCAAAAGAGTCAGATAATTTGGGACAGAGGGAGTAATATATATAATAATAATAATACTTATCCATACCAAATATTCTATCTGTCCTCCTCCCTATTCCTACATACCGGATGACACACGAGTGATGAGTGACGTGTACACTTAACCCATGGTAGTAGGCTGGTAGCCATGTTGATGGTGTGGTGATTTAGAAGAATGAGGGTAGGGCTGTCCATCGGTCAGATTCGATCTTTTCGGGTCGATTTCATTCTAAAACCGAGAAAATCAAGGGATATATTCTGAGATCGAGCACCAACCGGACTTTGGTAGGAATCGAGGGAAACCGAATTTGTCGATTTCGTTACAGTCGGTCGAGTTAGTCAGTTTTGAAATTAACATCTAATTTTCTACATACAATTATGAACACAGAAACCAATCTTTTAAAAGAGGATTGAGAGGATCATGAATCGCTAGTCTTTATCCTTTCTTTGTTCACCAAAAAAAAAAGAGGATCATGAATCATGATATACTTCTATGTTTCTTATGATCATAATAAAAAAATCCACAAACCTAAATCCCATCTAAAATACATTCTAACTCACACTGCACACAATTAATATATTTAATTAGTGTCCAAGCTATTATGAAAATGATATCTTAGGTCTTTCAATTGGAAGCTTCTCCAGTTTGGCCAAAAAAAAAAAATTGGAAGCTTCTTCATTGCAAATGCCAAATCTAGACCGACTAGAAGCAGAGTCATCTTATGAGGAAGTTTTAAACACGAAATCTCTCCCATTATTTCCCATAATAATAATTCTAACATATACACTCACTCATTATTTGGCTTAATTTTCTATGGCATTCTTTTAATTTGTCAGCTTTGAAAAAAAAAACATTAACTTTTCAAAAACTTCTTCAAAATTAAATTGATGAATTAAGTCAATTATTGACACTAAATTAAATTCATTTAGGACTTTTTTTTTATTGTTGATAATTTATTACTTCATTAATAACCATCTAGCTAGTTTTACTGGAAGAAAGCAGAAGATATAAATTAGCTATAATTTGGATTACTAAACGATGATTTCATCTTACTTTTACTCTCCTTTTTTATTCCTCATTTGATTGACAAGTTCCTTTTTTATATATATTTCTTCTCCATGATTCTTTAACGATTTAAATGTTCTTTTTTTAATTTGAGGATATTAAGAATTTACTAAAATTAAGAATCCAACACTCCACCGCTCAAACAAATTTGATTTGATAATAAAAGTTCCTAACTATAGGCAGGCTATATGAACATTTTTTTGAGAGATATTCATATTAGTATGAACTTTAATTTTATTTTATATTATTATTGTAGGCCACTAACATTATAATAGTAGTATATCTTGATTCTGTTGAAGTCTTGTCCTTTTCTGTATTGGTTTACTGGCCCAGTACCTGAATCACGTGACAAATCACAAACGTGCGTCCATATGATCCAAGATTAAATCTTTTTTTTTCTATTTATTTATCTATATCTATATCTATATATTATATATAAGTCTAAATTTCAAAAACCTTAATCTGAATTATCTAAAATATCTTTTTTAATTTTAAAATTTTAGTTATATTTTTAAGGATTAATATGTAATCCAACCAGATTTTATTTCCATATTAAAAAAGTCTAAAATAATAATCATTAGTTTTACGTTAAATATCTTTTTTTTAGATATTACGTTATACATCTTAATTATTATGATATATAATATAATTATATCTTTTTTTTGCTATATTACGTTAAACATTATGACATAAAATTGTTAAACTTCTTATTATTATAATAATAATAATTATATATTAGTAGTAGTAGTAGTTATAATTATATTTCTCAAAAAATCATTACGTTTTTGTTTCTTATCTTTTTTATGTATTTTTTCTTCCTCTTTTCTTAGATGATTATTCTTATTTCAAAGTTGAGTATTTAATATTTTTTCCCAATAATTTGAAGTATTTGAAGTGTCCTGGCTTTAATTCTAGCCAAATCAAGTTGTGTTTTAATTTTTCTAGTAGATCCCAAAAGCTTATTTTATTTGCATAATAAAGTAAAATTAAAAGATGATAAATAATTAACAATGAATATTTTCATATAAAAAAAGTAAAAAAAGAACCCTGGAGAATTAATTTAAAAATAAATAAATATGATTTTTCATCTAAGAATGTGGACGACCCATTTTACAAACCCCATAAATAAAAAATCCAAAACTATTTTGATTCATGAGTGTTATGATTTGCTCTAATCTCATAATATTTTTGTATTAATTCATATAAGTGTTATGATTTTCTCTAATCTCATAATATTTTGGTATTAAATTAAAAGTATTTAATTTTTTTTCTAATATTTTAAAGTGCCATGGTTTTAATTCTAACCAAAATACTTTTTCTATTAAAAATCAAATTTTTTATGAACACGAAGGGAAGAATTTGGTAGTTAGGAATAACCTATGAAAAAAAGAAAAACTAAAAATCCGTTAACTTGAAATTTCGGATTTAAGAGAAAAATAGTTTCATGTTTCAATAGTGATTGGTGTCAAGCAGTGAGACTCGCTTGACTGTTGGGATAATATATAATTCTGGAAACAGTAACATAAACAATAAATATTAATTATTAAAAGTTTTGTTTTTTTTTGAAAATTTTAATAGATTATTCATTCACTACGTACTTTTATTTTGCTCTGTTAAATTAAATTACTTTATTTCATTCATTAATATGCAAAAAATTGAT
>AWWV01007266.1:0-49541 GCA_001974805.1 Corchorus capsularis
AATAGGTCTAGCAAAAAAATCTTAGATTGTAAAACAAATTGCAACATTTCTCATTATATATGACAAAACAAATGCATGTCTGAATCATTCTAGTTAAAAATAAAGTAAATATTGTGAAATTTCATTATAATAATTGAAATATTTTGATTGAGTTATTGAGAAATCTCAAATATAGTATACTTCAATTTATTACAAATTATAATAAGAAATATGTGAGATTAATATTAATGGATAAAATTGAAACTAATAAAACTGAAATTGAATTATAATGTTTGCCCATTGGCTATGGATCAAAATCATCTAACGAAAAACAAAAGGTAAAATTGAAAGAGTATAAGATTTGCATCATCAAAGGTATGAAAGGGGAAAAAAACGAAAAATGAGAAAAAGAAAGAAAGTTTGAACAAAACTTGTAAAGGTGGATAGTAAAAAAGTAATAAAAATTGTCCTCTTGAAAAGAACAAATGGATGCAATCAATATATATTATATTTAATATTAGTACAAACGTAAAAGAAAATGCTACTACAAATATGTTTGCCATAGGCTATGGAAAAAAAAAAGTAAAAATTTGAGCAGTATTTGGCATCATAAAATGTAGCAAATGAGAAAAAAAAAAGGAGAATAAGAAACTTGAGCAAAACTTCTAAAATAAGAGAGAAGAAAAAAAAATGAAGATTAGAACAATGGTTACAACTTGCAAATGCCAAAAGAACTATTGGAGTTTATATAGGCGACGGAATCATTATTTAAGGTAAAATGCATGTAAAATCAAATTTAATTAAGAATGATAAAATAAAATTGATACAAAAGGAGAAATTTTCTCCTTAAATTTCATATTTCTTCTTATTAAAAAGAGCTAATTTAAGGTTGTTGCTGGTTAAAAAATTGATGAGATTTGGAGGATGTTTTCATAGTTTAATAGAATATATGGAAGGTTTCTAATATTCCATATATATAATGGAATTAGAGTCAAATTTAGTTGAGAATTACTTACATTAATGTATAGGCATAAAAGGAAATTAATTTGATGATATAATTATTAATTATTATGGTAATTGATTTTGATTTGAATATTTTCAAATCAAATTAGGAAAATTTCTCCTTAATTTTATTTTCATAGAATTGCTTAAAATAATAAATGTCAAATTGTATATTGAATTGGAATTACTAAATAGACGTGGTATGAAAAATTGTCTTTGAAATTACAATTCTTGTTAGATGATTTATTCAATTTGACATTGTAATCAATGATTTGAACTACTAAAATAAAGGGATTAACTTTGATTGACATTGTATATAGTACTAATTAAGTAATTGCCGTTTGAAATAGAAATCATATAGTACAAAACAAAAAAATAATTACATGGACAAAATACACTTATTTCTTAATTTTGTGTAGTTTTTATGTTTCTTTAATTTTTGGCCTAGTAAAATAACCAAACATGATTGTAATTGATTTGATTGGAAAATATATTAAAAGTTAATATTATTTTATAATTAATTGTTTAATTATATTAATTAAGAACACGTGTCAATTAGATGGGTATGACACTTGTCGAGATTTGGAGCCTTCAACATTTAAAGAGTTACCATACTTGTAGTGTACATTGTTTTAAATATATATATATAAGATAATAATAATATTATATAAATTATTGTGCGCTCTCATTGCACATTTCATGTTAAAATATGCTATCATATTATAAAATTTATTATCAAAATTTACTCACTAACGTGTTGCTAAGTTTAGTCACATGTTTACTAAAAATAAACTTTACAAGATTAATATTCTCTATCGATATGCTCTTTTCAGTGACCAGACTGGCCTTTGATCAGTCACCATTGAAGAAGTAAAACATAGACCAACCACATTAAATGTGATAGGAAATAATTATTTCTTATTAAATCAATTCTATATCATATACAAATTATAGCAGATTATCCTAAACTCTAATGAGCACACAATAAAGCATATGAGAAAAATACTAAACAAAAATTAATCACGTTATATCCTACCTATTACCATCTTATTCAACCTTTCTAATTAGCTATGTTTTTTTCCATTCAACACAACCACCTTCATAACATGACAACTATGTAAACCGAAGTTCTCCTAAACATGCCACAATATTTCCCCATTCACAAGACATGTTCTGTTAGATAAGCAATGAATCATATGACATTCAATAACTAAAGTACATTATAGGATAAATAAATGTGAAATAACTTGCGTTTAATAGCAATCAAGAGACGAGTAACAACTTAGAAAATTAGGTAAACAGGTATGTTAAAAAAAGGCAACATACATGCAAATACAAGATAAAGATAGGTTTAGTGAGATTCCTTTCATAATATCATAAATATACAGAGAAGAATAGAGATCAGTACCTTCATGATTCTGAAACTCTCATTGACTTCTCCATACAGTCAAAATTACAACATGGTCTGAACGAAATTTAATAATAAAATGAAAAAGTGGTACCATTGTAATTAATGCAAGTATATCCCCTATAGGCCAATCAGTTGGATAAGGAATGTATTGTTATTAAGTCATTATTATGATATCTAATACTTGAGTAATAAATGTTGCATTCATTAGAGTTATTATGTAGTTATTGGATGAAATACAAATTATAACTACAAGTCATATTAGCTTGTGCTAGCGCTATGGGTAGGGGTGTGCAAGTATCGGGTCAACTGATTGACCCGACCGAAACCGACCCAAAATTGTTTAATTCGGTACCAGGTAATCGGTTCCGCGGTTTAATCGGTTTCCATTTCAGGTTAAATGAGTTATTCGGTCGGTTGTCGGCTCGAAAGTTGAAACCGAAACCGACCCGAGAAACCGATAATTAAAAACAACGTCGTTTTATGTGATATATATATATTATATTATTATATATATTTACGTTATATCTGAATAATAATATTAATATATATAATATCTAATATTTATAATAATATATATGTAAAATATAAATACTAAAATCAGAAACCCTTTAACCTAATTCCCTTTTAATTTTTTTTTTCTCTCCCTTTGTTTATTCCCTCGACTTTCTCTCTCTTCATTCTCCATCTCTCTCGACGGCGGCAATCTCTGTGTTTTCTCGGTGATCCGTCGCCAGAAAACCTCCATTTCCGTCGTCCCTTCTCTTGTTTTCATCTCATTTAGGTGTTAATTGATTCCTTTCTTTATTTTTGATTCAAAAACAACAATCCTCAATCTTGAAAACCTAAAATCACCGCAAAATTTCATCTTGAAGAACTCTCTGCTATCAACCCAATCAAAGTCGAATTCTTCTCATTTTATACATATTTTTATTTGTTTGAGTCTGAAAGCACACCCTAATCGCAAATTTTAGGGTTTTAAGTGATGGAAAACAAAAATGAAGAACAAAGAGAAGATGTTCATGGCGTTGACAGTAAGAATTTAAATTTCAATTAAATTTAAGTTCTGTTAGCGTTATCTGTCACTTTAATTGACAAATGAAACTAGAGTTATCATGTTAGGGTTTAGGGCGAATTAAAATTAGGGGTTTTTACTATATTTGCTTTGTGATTTCAATTGAATTATTGTGTTAAAGTATGGTGCTATGTTTTTGTATTTTTATGGCTTTGAATTTGGTGAATTGGTTTTGCCGTTTTGGTATTGTTATCAATTCTTAATCTTCATAATTTTTGACTTTACAACAATGATTAGAGAGTTGAGTTGATGATTTGTTCAAGTTAAAGTTTAGAAAATTGAAGTTTAGGGGTAATGCCTAATATATTTGATTTGAGTTTGACAGTGTTTTCAAATAAGCACAGGGTATTGCAGTTACACTGTTACAGTATTGCTATTTGATCAGGGGATGTAATGTATTGCTAATTTTGTAGAATTTGTGAGTTGTGTTGTGTATATTACTGTATAGGTTTGTTAATGCTTAGTTTAGTTTGGTTTGATCATAAACTTAAGTGCTTACTGCTTAGCCGAGTCTAGCCTAGTAAAATGTTTCAAAACCAGTTCAATTTGTGACAATCTGTCAAATAGGGGCACAACCTTTTGCCCAATCCTAAGTAATCCCACGAAAATGTCATACCACTATTTGACAAATTGCTCCAAATTGAACTTATTTCGGAATGTTTTGCCCTTAATCAAACAAATTAAAAGGTTCTGCCCTAAATTAAGACAAAATTGAAACGTGTTGTCCTAAAGAGCAATTAGCCAAGATTTTTAGATTAAAGGTAAGATCGGTTATTAATGACCCAAAATATAAGAAACTATAAATAGTGGCGATGCCATCGGACATTTGGTCTGCTGGTAGAGTACTAGACTCTTATAGTGTGTTTAGATAAATTTTTTGAGGGATCAGTAAAAGATGGGAAATGAGGGTTTTTTAAAGGAAATGAAGGGAAAGACCAATCCTTATTTGGATAGTTTAAAATATGAAAAGTAAAGAACATGAGGGATCATCTAGCATTTTATAAATAAAATATTTGCTGGTCCTTGTTGGTACTCCAATTTGGAGTACCAAAAAATATGGACTTATAAGGATCTTGAAAGACCAAAATTGATCCTCCAAAACCTATGGACCAAATTTATTTTTTAATCCAGACATGGATCTTTGGCTAATAAGACCTCTCTTCCCGTCCTATCCCGTCTCATCCCCTCTAGGTGCCTCAATCCAAACACATTATTAGTTCCAACCTACCCGAACCATGAGGTTTTGGGTTTAACTCTCACGGAATGTGAGTTAAGTTTGTTGTTTATTTATTTGTGTATTTGATTTGTAAGTAGTTTATTTATGATATAATTTCTAGGATAGATGATATTAGAGATTTGACAACCTTATATGATTTCTGTATTTCAATTTGTAAAAAGGGAAGCCAATGTATTTGCATATTCTCTAGCTAAAGATTGAGCTGGATAACATGTGGTGTAGGAATATTTCTCCCGACATTTGTAATCTCTAATTATTATCAATGAAATTGATTATTTGCTAAAAAAAAATAAATAGTGACGATACATTAAAAAATATCAATAATTATAACCACTCTAGATATGTAGAAAAAGAAATAACCACTTTAAATAGAAGCAAAATTTGATATAAACAATCCTTCGTATGCCCCAAACCAAAATGATGTAAATAAAACTACTCCTATCATTTTGACTATCTTAAGGTAGTGTTTGGTCTCCTATTTCTAGTTGATCATATTCATAACCTTTAGTTCTCTCTTGAAATATTCTATTTGCAATTGGGTACTTGCAGATGCATGTGAATAGTAATTTTTCCATATAAATATATAGAAGTAGAGAAAAATATGAACTAAATAAATATGACTCTTATTCGCTTTAAGAATAGGTAAATTTCTAGGTTGATCATCATTTTTACTTGGTAACTACTCTTTAACAAGTTAATTACAAAACTTCCCTAGGAAAATGATTGGAAACTATGTTCCCATGCCTATATATAACATGGAGATACCATTAATGATTAATGGCTAAGTTCAGAAGTTGTCCAATCACTAAAAGATCAATGTATATACATCTATCATGGCAACCCAATCTCTCATCTTATTGTTTTGCTTTATCCTTGTACTTAGCTTAAGCATTCCAATTATTCTAGCAATACCTTCCAATCCAAGAAAGCTGGTTCTTAACCTCATTCATCTACATTCTACTCATTCTCCATATAACGATGAAAGGCTTAGAAGAAGTTTGCCCATTGGTGATGATTTTGAGGCTAATCTTTTAACTAACAAGGGTCTTTTTCTAGTAAATTTCTCTATAGGCCAACCACCCATTTCTCAATTGGCAATTATGGATACTGGAAGCAGCCTTCTATGGGTTCAATCCAGGCCTTGCCAATTCCCCCAATGCTTAAATCTTAGTCCTAGATATGACTATACAAAATCATCCACATACACTCCATTGCCCTGCTCTTCAGAGTACTGCAACTTTGATGAGCAACCTAAAAATATCATGTGCACCAACTTCGTCCCATGTTTTTACAAGACCACCTATGTCCAAAGTGTTGATTCGAGAGGACATCTTGCCACTGAGCAACTTATGTTCCGAACATCAGACGGAGGGATGTCTGTCATTGAAAATGTGGTAATCGGGTGCGGTCGGCCCAAGAGAAAACTGGAAATGGAAGGGCAGATCATGACGGGTGTATTTGGACTTGGTTTCAAAACGACATCATTGGCAAGAAGATTGGCTAAGTTTTCATATTGCGTTGGAAATGTTAAAGATCCTAACTATGGTTATAACAAATTGATTTTGGGTGAAGAAGCAAGAACTGAAGGAGAATCAACACCTCTATATCTAATCAATGACTTCTATCATGTTGTTCTTGAAGGAATTAGTGTAGGAGAGACGAGGCTTTCAATTGATCCCAATGCATTTCAATGGAATGGGGAGGAGGAGACTGGGGTAATCATCGATTCGGGTTCGCCTGCAACTTGGCTAATAAAAGAATTTTATGATCCAATTCTGCAGCAAGTGCAGAGTTTAGGTGATACATTTTTGACAAGGATTCCAAAGGAAAAACCATATCTGGTTTGCTATAAAGGAACAATAGAACAAGAGTTGGAGGGGTTTCCAACCATTACATTCCACTTTGCTGGGGGAGCTGAATTGGTTTTAGACACCAAGAGCTCGTTTTTCCAAGAGCAGCCTGATGAATTTTGCCTGGCTTTTCTTCCAAGTTATGCTAAAACTGGTATTGGTGACCAAACTCTTATAGGATTGTTGGCACAGCAGAATTACAATGTGGCTTATGACCTTGATGGAAAGAAAGTGTTTTTCCAAAGAATAGAATGTGAGCTTTTAGAGGAATGATATTGATCATAATTCATAATTACTTTCTCTCTGTTTCCTTTTAACTATACAAAGTCCCCAAATTAGTTATACAAAATGATTGAGTAAAACCAAATTAGTTGGAAATTTTCCCAACCACATTCTCTTTTTGCCTCTACATAGTAATCTCCTTTTTTTGTTACTTCTAGGTTGCTCATAATCTTTAGTTTTCTGAAACCTTTTTATCATGTAACCTTGTCTACTCTCAAATAGGACATGTAAAAATCTTTTTGTACAAAAACAAGACAAGGTATATAAATTGGAGAATAAATGGCTTCTGTGTGATAACATCTCTTCATTATATTGCTGCTTAGCTATATATAAGATTTGGGTTATTGAATGGCCAGCCAAAACATTAATCCATTGATCTTGGTGCTATGGAGCAAATTACATTAGCCAATTTTGTCCAATGTTTTCTTTTCTTCTTGACCTTCACAATTATAAGCTTAACCAGTCCAACATTTCAAGCATTGCCTGATTTGACAGCTACAAGGCTGGTCATTAAGCTTGTGCACCGCGATTCCATTCACTCTCCATATTACAATAAGAATGACAATGTCACAGTCCGCGTAAAACGAGCTATGGAAAGTTCAGTCCTGCGATTCACTTACTTGCAGAACAAGGTTAGAAGAACTTTGCCTGACAATGATCTCCAAGCTGAAATTCTTCCTAGTACAGATAGTTCTGTGTTTTTTATGAACATATCAATAGGCCAACCGCCTATTCCTCAATTCACCGTGATGGACACCGGAAGCAGCCTTCTATGGATTCAATGTCTTCCCTGCAAACATTGTTCAAAACAATTCGGTCCAATTTTTGATCCTGAAAAATCTTCCACATATTTTTCCCTCTCATGCAATTCACAATACTGTCATTATGCTCCCCATGGCAGGTGTAACTTCCTCAATCAATGTGTATACAACCAGACATATATCCATGGCCGTCCATCAGTAGGAATCCTTGCAGAAGAGCAACTTATATTTAAAACATCAGATGAAGGCTCAGCTGCCATTCCTAATGTCATATTTGGATGCAGTCATGAGAATGGGAACTTCAAAGATCACCAAATAAGTGGAGTAATTGGACTCGGCTCCAGAAAGTTATCGCTAATAACCCAGTTTGATTCTAAGTTTTCTTATTGCGTTGGCAGTATTTTTGATCCTTACTATGGCCATAATAAATTGATTCTAGGCAATGGAGCTTTCATTGAAGGTGACTATACACCTTTAGAAGTGATCGATGGACAGTATTATGTAACCATGGAAGGAATAAGTGTAGGAGAAAAAAGGCTAGACATAGATTCAAATACTTTCAGAAGGAACAAGTGGAAGAAGAGTGGAGTGATGATAGACTCAGGTTCAGCTACAACTTGGTTGGTCCGGGATGGATTTGAAGCCCTCCGCGAGGAAGTTCAGAGTCTACTAGGCATGTGGTTGACACGGTACTGGTATAATTCATGGGCGTTGTGCTACAGAGGAATGATAAATGAGGACCTGATCGGATTTCCAGTAGTTACATTTCACTTTGCTGGAGGAGCTGATCTGGTTCTGGATACAGGAAGCTTGTTTGTTCAACTGGAGCCTTATGCATTTTGCATGAATGTGCTTCCAAGTGAATCAAGTGGTGACAACATAACAAATTTGTCTTTAATTGGGATGCTGGCTCAACAAAACTACAACATTGCCTATGACATTTCTGGGAAAAGAATGTCTTTCCAAAGGATTGATTGTCAGCTGCTTGAGGAGTAGAAAAAGAAAGAACAGGGCATTAATGTATTTGCTAAGCAAAAAAATTGTGCATAGAGGTAGAGTTACTTAAAAACTCTAAATTACTAACAGAAAACTAGAAAAGTCTTCTCTCAGTAGTCAGTTCTCATCCTCCATTTTCCTAATTGACTAAACTGTATCTACATCTAATTGCAAGAAAAGGTATATATATTATTCAAGTATAAGGAAACACAAAGTAGTTAGATAAAAATTTCTTAATTTTTATTTTTCATTAGGAACAGAACAGATACATGTTCACTTTAACCACTACAACATGCTTTCCTCAAACTTACACGAATCGTGTTCTAAAATTTGAAAGCAAGCTCTGAAATTCTCAAGTGAACTACTTTCAGCCAAGAGCTTTGTTTGCTCATTCTAGTTCTAGTCTTATACTCATCTATTCCTTGTCTTCACAAACTTCGCTCTTGAAGCCTTTTTCTCCATCTTTTCCCTTTTCTTGCGAGTCTTTTCATCCTCCACCTCTCCCTAGTTCACAAACAATCATACAAGAATCTGTGTTCAGTATATGAATTTTACTATTGCCTTTAAAGTTGGTAAAAACTATATCAAAATGTGGAAATACCTCTGAGCCATGTGATAAAAATCCTTTAATGAACCCAAAAGATTGGTATGCTCCAAATGCTGGTATCTGAAAAGCAACAAGTAACTCTGTTATATTCTAGCATGATATTATATGTACCACCTCACTGAATTACAAGAGATTCCACCACAGACTTAGAAATTTCTTTCAGAGAATGCTTTATTAGCATATTCTTTGTATGGGCAGATGTTTGTTCTTACAGACTCATCTTTTTCAATTTTTGGATTATTATTTATCCTAAACCTTTTGGTTGGGACAATCCTTGACCAAACAGGAAAATGGCTGAAAGAATATACCAATAGCAAATCTGTCAAGAACTATTCCAAAATATATATATATATATATGCCTAAGCCAAACCTAAAAAACCTAGAGACAGACATCGATATCCTAGGGTCCACAGAATTAATTTCTCGAAGAGAAGCTCAAGTGAAACATGATCTACCACTAGTAAGCCAAAGCCTTCTATGGTAGCATTACATAGATATCTACAAAAAATGTGAGATGATCAGAAATGTATGCCTTCCTTAATGGATTTTTGCAGTTTAACAGTATGATTAGCTAAACTTCCATGTCAAAAATGCAAACTCCCAGCACATAAGCATTATGTGAATTCCCTCCTAAAACTATTTAATGCTCTTTACATGTCAAAAGCCAATCAGTGCTTTCTATGAGCAAACTAAGTAAACAGAACTTACCACCAGGTATGTGTACCAAAACTTATCAGAGATGATGGATGCCACTTGCACGAAACTCGTAATGTAGATTACATCATGTAAGTAGCTGCAAGAATTGAGCCACAGTATGTCAGGAATATTGATTACATGCAGGTAAAAGATATCACAGATCATAAGACGATATATTGAACTAATTCTCAATGTGAACAAAATTTAAATATGAACAAAGCTAGTTAAACTATCCGGTTAATAAGTAAAGGAACCTATAAAATGATTTCTCAATCTCTGAACACTTATATCCAAAGACAATCATAATCACTAACATTGGCATAGAATTTCATTCAGAACAAGTTTCTCACTCTTTACCACGATAAGCATACAGTCTAATTATATTATGAGCCACATGATAATTCATGCTAATGATAGCTGCCTAAAAAAAGAAAGATCGACAGTTTGTACTCATTCATGCTATCGCTTCTGGTAAAAGGAGAAAACGTGCTACTCTTCTGATGCAGCATCCATAGAAATATAGATAGAAAATACAGAACGCAGTAATAATTGGGAAATCTCATATCTTAAATCTGAATTGAAATTCACAGGTAAACACACACACACACACACACACTGAAATTAAGGAGAAAACAAAATACAAGAAAAAGAAAGACATACCCACATATTCCACCAGTACTCATGTCAAATCCACCATCAAGGAGATCCCCATCATGAGCATAAGTAGGTTTCGCCATCTGGGCAAGTTGTTGGTAGGGGAAAAAGTAAGCCGCAGATGTCAAAAGTAGACCAACCCAATGTTTCCATGTGAATGAGGAATGGAAGATCAGCACCCTAACCAAGACATGTATAACCTAGATAAACAGAAGATCAGAACATCAATCCAATAAACCTAGATAATTAACAACTAATTGAAACAACTAGCAAGACAAGAAAACAGTTAGTTTAAAATGAAAACAACCAACCGGCAACCACTTCCCCCTCTTTCATCCACATCAACTAACAAGTAGCATCAGCGAGAACTTTCAGCATAGTTATATTTCAAACAATTGCTAACTTAGACAAGGTTCAACAGGCTAAAAGTTAACTTGTGCAATTTTCAACTAAAAGTGCAACTGGATTGTTGTTGTCAAAGACTTATAAAGGAAAAGGCGTAAACACTACGACTAGGTTCCAACTTCCAATGGCTTTGATTGACAAAATCAGCATTGTTCGGTAACAAGCTTGCAGCTCATCGCCTATGTTTGTGCAATAAAGCTACCAGTGTATTACCTGGATAACACCACTCAAGAAAACTTTCAAAGTTACTAGTTGTTGCTTTTAGTGTATGAAATAATCATATATGCATATTGTCTAAATACAATCAGCAATGGACCTGCAGCTGGACAATTATCGGATTAATTTAGCAATGAATTAAGGGTGCATTTCAAATATAAATTGAAATCGGAAAATACAATTTAATTCCAAATGAATCAATGCCACCTGTAACCATTAAGTTTTTTCTTTCTTAATTGCAACATCATCATAATGTTATCACAAAAATAGTTATTGAAGAATTCATCAGTAAAGCTCGTTTTATTAGAATCTAACGCGTTTAGCTAATTGAAAATCAACAAGTGATTACCTAATCAAAATAGGAATTCAAGAATTAGGGGAAATAACGAAAATAAGATGATGAGAAGTTACATTGCAGGCAATGATGAGGCGACGGAGGTTCGCCATGTGTCGAGTATTCTCTTCCTTGCGCTTCTTGGCACCTTGATTCGCCATTTCTAGGAATGGTCAACGGGCTTGACTTTGTGGGAACCCTAGCGAAGAAGATCAGCCTGTTGAAGAAGAAGCCAATTTTTGTCTTTGAAGAGAAAGAGAAGAGAGGAAGAGTGATGAATCTGAGAACGGTAACTCTTTAGTCTTTACACTTTGAACCTATTCGTAAAAGCCCATATCGATGGGGTTGTCTTGGCCCAACCCAATTATCTGGCAAAAATTTTTTCTTCATTTTTTTTTTGGTCGAAGCAAAAAAATTTCTATATATATATATATTTTTACGAGTTTTACGAGCAAAAATTATTTTGGTAAAGAATTGAGGGATAATATTCTTAGCAAGTTAACAGAAAATTGGTAAGTTGGGGAGACAGTAAACAGAAAATACAACGGATTGCGCAAGTGGCCACGAACCCACCAAGTTGGCATAATGTTGAAGTTGAACATATATGCACGTGTCGTGAGGTGTGGGCTTCTGTATGTATGGGCATTAATAAAAGTCAGTTTCAAAGTTTTCACCTACCTCTTCTGTCTTCACCCAATCGGCTAATCCAATGGATATTGTTCCTTTTTCAATCTTTTTCGTTTTAATTGTCAATAATTGCACAATGGAGTATTTAGTAGTAGTAACTAATTGGTTTTTGACTAAACTCAAAGTCGAAATCAATTGAATCCTGAATGGAAAATTTCTTTTGATGTTTAATTTCTCATTTATAAAACTTCAACTTTTTTTTGTTTGAGGGACAAAACTTCAACTTTTGGTTAAGCTATTCAACTCGAACTTTAAAATCTTACATAAGGTACATTCACTTCTTTTCACTTGCTTAAACATATAACTTTTTTTGGTCAATACTTTAATGCTTAAACATACTACAAGTATAATAACTGTATAAGTATGATATTAGCCATTATCGCCAAAAAAAAAAGTATGATATTAGCCCATTAGGGTTTCATAACCTTCTCCGTTAGTGGGAAAAGAGACATTTAAATCCATTGCTACACTTATAATCAGTGTTGATGGAATCAGACCGAACCGGTCAGTTGAATCGGTTCAATTGGGAATCGGTCATTAATCTGATTCCGTCGTACACATAAAATCGTCAGTCAATGAACTGGTCAAAAAAACCGCCTAAATTGGATAAATATTGGATCGGGAATCATATCGGATTGAGACGGAGAAACTGGATTTAAACAATATTTCAATATAAAATATATTTTTTAAATAATTCATATTTTAAAATAATAGTGTTGTAATCACTTTTAACAAAACTAGTCGGATCGATTGAACCGTGAACCATCCATGAATCCAGTTCATTGTCCGGTCCGATTTTTTTTCAACATTGCCTATAGCAATAAAAAATGCTTTTGTAAATGTTGAGTATATTAAAATCGGGACTAAAGCCCGATTAACTACTTCAAACCCATTAAAGTCCGTGGGCTCGTATATTTTAGGTAAGGTAATTCTCTTCTAAACTCTCTACCTCTCATTTCCTATTGATTTGATCGTTGAAGAAGGTCTCCTCGAAACACCCGAAAGTCCTCTTTTTACAATTCTCTCTTATAAGCCAATTAGAGCTACTATGCTCGAAGTTGGGCAATCAACAACAAATTTGTTTGTCACAATTGACCAAACCTGGTTTGCTACTAATAAGGGTAGTGTAGGAAAACTCAAAAAGCTATTTATTTTCCCTACAAAGCCCTCCAAAGTGGTCCTAAGTTAAAGCATTTGAATGTTGTTGGAGTAAACTCAAAATTTTAGTAACACAAGATAAGACCAAAAGATAGGAAGCCAATATTCCTATGCCATTCATATCCTTCCTTTTTTTGGCCAACTATCCTTCTTGTTTATATAGTGGCAATACGCAGCAAATAGTAACAGGACAGGCGAAAGGCTCATGGGCCCTACGTGCACCCAGAAAAAGGCCCTTCCTTCTAATTTGTAGCGATGGGTGAAAGGCTCATGGGCCCTACGTGCACCCACAAAATGGCCCTTCCTTCTAATTTGTAACGATGGGTTTATGGGAATCCCATATGATGTCTGGCCGTATCCTCATATCCCACGACACGACACGGAACGAGATACGTTTAGCCATGTTCGTTTATGGCTAATCATGTCTCGTGTCTGGAGTGTGTCGGACACGATTATGATAATCGTGTTAAAGACACGATTGATACGTTTATGATATGAGTGACACACTTTAATAACCGTGTTAATACGATAACACGAAACCTGTTACACGAGACATGTTAATGACACACCTAACCTATTTTAAAATGTTGTTATTTTGCTTATTTGTCTTATTATCTTATACTAATCAAAATATTACATATTGTTTCATTGTTTGTTAATGTTAGATCAAAACTCAAAAAGCTCAAGGTAAAGACAAGAAGTGTGCATGCATGGATTGGAAATTATCCATCTCTCTGTTGTTCAACTTCAAATTATGCAAAAACACATTATTTAGACTTTTCAAGTATTGTTTAGTTACTTATTTTGTTCAAATTTGCTAGAATTGATATTTGTAATTTGTTTAGACTTTTAAAGTATTGTTTAGCTTTAATTATATGTATATTAATTAATTGAAATATTTGAAAAATTGAATCGTGTCAACCGTGTTGTGTCGTGTCAAGACTTCGTGTAAACATGTCTTGTGTCCCGTGTACATGTTTATAAGCAGGTCTCATATTCGTGTTTCATTTTTGTGACCCAATTACTAATCGTGTCGTGTCTCGTGTCAGGTATTTATATGTTTATACCCTATATAAACACAACACGAGACACTACACGTTAGTCTGCATTTTTCTTTCCTTTGTAACGGAAATATTTTTTTTAAAAAAAGAAATTTATATTAGCCTTACCGTTGAAAAATGAAAACGAAAATTTACCATAGATAAAAAGTAAAAAAAAATAAAATAGCATTGGATGATGCTGAACTGATGACAGGATTAATGGCGTTCTTTGACCATGATTCACGAGGCAATTAAATTAAAGAAATGGGATGGGTGAGTCAAAAACAGCGCAGCAAAAGCGTACGTGTAAATCCAGCCAAGTTGGAGTTTATGTTTCTTGGACACCTCCCTCCACCTTCTCCCATCTCTTTTTCTCCTTTTGTTTTGCTGTTTCTCGGGAGGGAGATTTCTCCTGAAACTCTGGGCCTCTTCTCGATTCCGAAACCCCAAATCCATCAACTTATATTAATTTAATTCCAAATCCAAGTATAACTCTTTTTATTACTACTATTTCCCTCGTAAAAGAAAAGACTTTGCCTTCTTCTACTTTTCTTTTTCTTTCAATTTGGAATTCCAGAAATTTATGGTCGTCAAATTTGGCGGACTCTGTTGAGTTTATCAGGTGCGTGCTTTCTAATTTTCGTCTCCTTTTTTTCTTTTAATTTTCTAAAACTGGAATTTTGATTTTGAACTATTACGATCGATTGCGGTGAAATTGAAAATTTTACAATATGTGCGAAGGAAAAGACTTTGTGAGCATTTCCTGTATTTAATTTCAGCTGGAATCCTTTTTATTTAATATAAGAGTTCATGCAACAAAAATTATTCGTTGGTTAAATATATTTTCTGTTTAATCACACAGTGATATCCAAAAATATTCTTGTTCTTTCCAAAAAGTTAATTGATAATGAAAGATTAACGGTGGGCACCTAGAGTAGTTTTTCTTATTAAATATCTTTACTGTATCCAGAATTTATTCTGTTTCTTCTAGTTGGAAACTAATCAATTTTTTTTTTCCGGAAACTGTATATTTGCAGGACTTTAAGAAGTTTGAGTGCTTATTTTTTTCGGCGCAATAGTTAAGAACTAATTAGTTGAAAATGAAAGCGGCTGTTCGATCAGTTCGCAGCATAAGATCAGCTTTTCGATATCAGAGAAATAGTTATTCGAGTGCTTTTGTGAAAAGGCGAACTCACTTGATTCAAAATAATTCAACTTCTTTTTATAGATTGCCTGATAATGACGAAATCCGTAGATTTTTATTTCCTTCAATTTTTATATCAAGAGCTTTCTCAACGGATGCTGCCGAGAAAGTTAATATCACAGGTGATATTTCATTTCATTTGCTTCTTTTGATTAAGATAATCAGCTGAAAACATTGAGTGGAATGTGAAATGATGGATTTATGTGATTTTGCTATGCAGAAGTGAACAGAGCAGGGCCGCTTGTGGAGTATGAACGAAGAATTGCAGCTGGTGAACTCTTTGATGGTGATGCCTGCCAGGTATTAGTTTCACTTTACCTCACATTTATTGTTTATTTTGTTCAAAATAAATGATAAGGGCTGGCAGTTGATGTTACTTGAAATGATACCAATGTGAAAGAATTAATCTTTGATTGAAAGCAATGCACAACTTAAAATCCAGCTTCATGTTCATCAAAATGCGTGAATCTAAATACTTGAATTGAATTTCAAGTGTTTTAGTTTGTGACTCAATGGAAGCCATCTGTTTTTATATATTAATATGTTCTGCCAGTAATGTGTTAGGCGATTCTGAGGCTGGTATTGTGAAGTTAACAATTATATCTGCAGGTAGGCACTTTAAAAGAACTTCAAAGGCTCTATGATGAGCTTGTTGAGTCAGCTGATGCCTGTCGGTTGGATCGCTATGCAGTTCCTGAGAAAGCTGTCAGGTAGATGTTCTGCTCTGCTGCTCTTATGCTTGGAGCCCCTGTTTTTATGGACAGATTCATTTTGATTTAAAAACAGTTTCACCCTTTTCTTTATCCTTTGTTTCATGTAGCAATAGTTTGTCAACTATTATGTATTTTCGTTTTTTCAGGAATCGGTGGTTTTGGTCTCGATTAATGCCACAGTCGTCATACTCCCCTGTCAAGGGATTATATCTTTATGGAGGAGTAGGTACTGGGAAAACTATGTTGATGGACCTCTTCTTTGATCAATTGTAAGTTTCATTAGCATGCTTAGTAGATGTTGATTTTATTGTACACTACTTTTTTAGTGTGCAAAATGGAGAGAAATATTCAGCTCAAATGTGGCTGTATAATTCAGATACTATATGGTATATGTATATATAAACCTGTGATATTCTTACTCATAATTGCCAGCTGTGCCTACTGCCTTTAGTTTCTGATTTCTCTCCAAATGTTCTATTTCCACTTTTCCAGGCCTGGCAACTGGAGGAAGAAAAGGATCCATTTCCATGACTTCATGTTGAATGTCCATAGTCGCTTGCAGGTGAGTATTATTGTCAGTTACATGGTTGGTTAAGTTAATCATCTGGAAAAGATCTCATGCCGCAGCTAGATTTTGGTGGGCATAGTAATTGAGCTTGTTCCATTCAGCAACTTAAGTTTTGGTCACTGTTCTTATTATTTTCAGCAGTAAATAGGAATCTGTATGATATTGTCCACAAGGAGTTATTGATAGGTTTAGTGGGAGTTCTCTGAATGGACATATTTGTCAGGTTGCAAGCCACTAATTTTACATTTATTGAGTTAAAGCTGACCACCGTCTCCCCCTAGATGCATATCATTTTATGCATTTATGTGCATATGTGTATATAAATATGTACTTGTTTAGCCTTTAGATCCATTGTTTTCAAGCTAACTCTGGTAGCAGGACTTCATTAGCAAAAGCTCCTCCTGTCTGCATGCACTAGTGATAAACAGATGCTAATGTGTGTTTTAAACAATGATGAATTCTTGCAGAGGCACAAGGGTGTGGCAGATCCACTTGAAGTTGTAGCAGGAGAGATATCTGATGAGGCGATTTTATTATGCCTTGATGAATTTATGGTACGACATTTTTAGTACTGTTAGTTTTCTGAACAAAAGGGGAAAACGATCTGTTTAGTATTATTTCTTACTCTGCTATTATAGATTTCTGCAGCCAAATTTTGATTTCCTTGTTTGTGGCCTTCTGTAGGTGACTGATGTTGCTGATGCATTGATACTGAATCGTCTTTTTGGACAATTATTCAGCAATGGTGCTGTAAGTAAATATACCTTGTAATCTATTTTTTTGGCACTCAGTTTCAGTTTGAAAAAACCTGAAAATTAATTGCATTACTTCGACTGGAGGCAAGTGTAGATACTTGTATCAACTTCAAATCGTGCTCCTGACAATCTCTATGAAGGTGGATTGCAAAGGGATCTTTTTCTACCCTTCATTGCCACTTTGAAGGTACATTTCGGAACTGCATAATGTTGTGAATTTTGGTGTCTGTGGGTGCTGGTCTGCTGGATGAAGTTTTTGTGAGCCATATAGACCTCAAATTTATTAAAACTTAGGAAGCTTATGTTTTTTGTAGGAAAGGTGTGTTGTTCATGAAATTGGTTCAGCAGTAGACTATCGAAAACTGACCTCGGTATGAATTCATTATATATTTACTAAAACTTCTTTTGTGAAATTCTAGTGTGAACTTATCAATTCTTAATTTCCAATATGCAGGCAGAACAAGGTTTCTACTTCATTGGAAAAGATTTGTCAACCCTCCTCAGGCAGAAATTTCAGCAACTGATAGGTGAACATGTTGCCAGCCCACAAGTGGTTGAAGTGGTTATGGGTAGGACATTGCAGGTATGTACTGGACTACTAATTTATAGGGAACATATGGTTCATAACTTGATTGACTGATTCAATCTTTTCTTGTTGCCAGGTTCCACTTGGTGCTAATGGATGTGCTTATTTCTCATTTGAAGAACTTTGCGACAAGCCTCTTGGTGCTGCGGACTACTTTGGATTGTTCAGTAAGTTATATTAAAGCAGTGTTGATTTCTACAGTATATATATATATATATTTATTTATTTTTGGCATCTGTATATTTCTTGTTTTGAATCTCATTATATTAAGAAAATAAATTGTAGTTATTTGAAAATATATTTCTTGTTTTGAATCTCATTATATTAAGAAAATAGATTGTAGTTATTTCTTCAGTAACAATCATGTCAGAACCAATAACAGGACAAGAGAAATGTCATCTGTTATGTTAACTGCGTGTCTTCTGCATAAATAAATTCTAGAAATTGAATAAGATCTTATTAGGTCTCCTTTATTCGTACACAGAATCATTTCTCACAGGAAGGTTATGTTGGTTGGAGGTTTAAAAGTGCTTGAATATGGATTTATTTTGTTAGTTTTATCGTTGAAGAAATGTACTAGGCCTCTCCTTTGATGAAAATCATATTTCCTTTCGGATTTATCCTTTGATGAAAATGTTAGGAATTATATTCGCATTGTATTTCTTACACCATCTTTCTTGCAGAGAATTTCCATACCCTGGCTCTGGAAGGTGTTCCAAAATTTGGGCTCCATAATAGGACAGCAGCATATCGGTTTGTCACTTTAGTTGATGTATGCCCCAAACTTTCTTGTAGTTTTTGATTGTTTCAGATATTCAGATTGATTTAACTTGTCTTTTGCGGACATGAACTAGTGTTAATATTATTATGTCTCTATTCACTTAAGATATATATTGGTTTGGCCATATGCATCAGTAGTCATTTTTCTGAAGCTGTTCCATGCGTCTTGTAAATGCATAAAGAAAAGTATTTCATGTAGAGGAATACGTTTTTTTTTATGAATGAAATATTGCGATAGATCTTTTACTCATATCTTCCTTTCTTCAATTTTATTGAGCATATTTAGAAATGTGGTTAGTTGTGAATCTATAATGCTACATGAGTTCCATTGATGGGCTCATAATTGGCAATTTTCTGTTTTGTTTTGTGTTTTTTCCCCCTCTTAAAAACATTTTTCTCTTGTGATCGAAAGCTATATCTGTTTCCCTTACATTTTTATTTTCATTTTTGCAGGTAATGTATGAGAACAGGGCCAGACTCGTGTGTACAGCTGAGGGTAGCCCAGTAGAACTTTTTGAAAATATTGTGACAGTTTCAGATGCCCAGCAAATGGCTCCTAGAACCTCCTCGAGGTCTAGGAGAAATGATGATTCAAACCTTTGTGTGGATAATGAATTGGGATTTGCAAAGGACCGCACAATTAGTAGGTACAAATGCTAGCTGCGATAGACATTTTCTACTTTGTATATGATATGACATGTCACTAAACTCTTTCTTTCTTTTTCTACCAGTTTTATTAGCTTTTCACTGCATGCGAAACCCAATTCATTCACATACAATCGCACTTTCCCAGCCATTAGCTTTAGGTTTATGCATCCTTTTAAGTTTGTGGTAGAGCATGGAGTGCATGAGCATGATGGTATTTATAATTTGGTCTTTTCTTGTATTCGTCAAAATAACATGCACCATATCAGTTCCTATCACTTTCTCCTTGTAGTGTATTGAATCTTTTCTAGTAAGAGTTCATTATCAGGAGATGGTTGACGGGGGTTTGTCGGCCTGTTTGAAGTACTTAACGATCAAATCAGTACCCCCCTTCTTATATTTGCATTGCATCCGATTCCTTAAAAGTAGAAAGCATATGTATAGCTTCGAATTCTCGCTGTTCTCTTTTAAGTTAGCAGTGTCATACATATCTTTTATCTCAAACACCGACTCTGAAGAGAAGTTACTATTTTAATCAATGCAGACTAACAGAAATGAACAGCAAAGAATATCTCGAACAGCATGCGGAGGAGAGGCAGCTTTCTCAAGAACTTGCAAATGCGGACGCCATACAAGCATAAGATATAAAAGAGAAGATCTATAATCTTTTAAACCCAAGGGATGTTCATAGAATCATATACTTGTATTCAACGATGTCCGGCTGGCCAATGGTGGTTTCGGTGCCAAGTTTCTCTCAACACCTTTGAGAATGATATTTATCAGTTTGAATAAAAGAAAGAATATAAGATGTCTTAATAAGAAGTCCCATTGTTTCAGGAATTTAGACATATTCTTGTAGAAATTTCAAATACGAAAAAGATGCAAGCCGAAGAATATCAACCACATCCACATGCATGAATGCATGAGATTGGCAAGTTGAAAGCTTTTCTCAACATTTCTGCTTTTCCTTTGTGGTAATATATCTTCACAGAATGCTTTCGAGCTTCATAAACCAAAGCTCCCGAGAAACTGAGAAATAAGAACAAATTTTGAATAGGACATTTCCGTATTCATCTTTTACATTACAGCTCTATATCGGTAATCGGTACAAAAGACGTCGATAGTAAGATCCAAGCTTTCAAATTTCAATAGAATAGAATCAAGAGGGGTACTTCTGAGCCAAGTTCGCTAAAAATGTCAGTGTATTGGTTTGTGCACATGAAATAAGTTCGTGAAAGACTGATCCGGTGGATGATAGTCATGGGTCTAACTAATTCGAAGTGGAGTTGCATTGAGACATTAAACTTTTTTTCGTCAATGAGAAAAAAAAAAAACATACGTGGGTTTGTGCACACAGTAAATTCAGTTCAATGTTATGTATGTTGGGTGATGGTTCATCATACAATATTATTATATGTATAAGATTTGCTCTTAATAATAAAAAGCACAATCGAATTTGTTGACAATGGATGTCTGTCGTGCTGAATGCTGTTCTCTTGTTTAATAGAAAATCTCAAATTCTAATTCTTAGATTTTTATATTGAGTCTATGTAGCAAACTTTTTTTTTTTGGATAAATAGCAAAAAAATCATTAAAAAAAATTCAAATTAGTGATATTGAGGAAAAAAAGGGAAAAGGAGTTAAAAATAGAAATGGAAAGACGCTGAAGAGCCGTCATGCAACCAAATGGGTGAAAAGAATAAACAATGGGCATAGGCAACGGCAACATTAATTTGATTCTGGCGTTTACGTGCAGCTGATTCGAGGGGGTCTCCGTCTCCTTGGCGGCCATTTCCGGTTTCGTTGGGGTTTCGGCAAAAAGCTCCTTCCAGCCACGGTCGACCACTTCGAATGTATGCAACCACAACAATCAACTCTACTTATTCCAATTTCCATGCATGCACGTATATACATTACATATTGCAATTTGCAAAATTTGATTCTTTCTTCTGGCTGATTCAAGATGCTAAATAATTTATGTGCAATTTAAAAGGGATCGTTTTGAAAATGTGGGGATCATTCTTTGTGATTGAATCAAATTCCTCTATATATGTTTATGTGTTTTAATATTTGATCCCTCAAACGAGTTTTCAACATCAAGCAATTCCCTCTGTGAGGACTAAAGAAAATTTGTTTTTTTTTGGGTGAATAGTTTGATTCTGTCAATTTAAAGTTACTGCTTCTGTTGTAGTCCTCTTCCTTTCTTAAAAGTTCTTAGTTTATGGGTTGATAAATTTTTAGAGGGAGGGGTGTTACAATTTCATCAGCAATGTCAAAAGATTTGAACTTTTTATCAGAATTTTTTTTTTCTTGAAATAGAATGGCAACAAGCAACCACAACACCCTAACAAAAGCCTATGGGGCAGTGAAGGACTCCACAAACATGGGATGGGCAATGGTAAATAGTAATTACAAGGTACACTTTTGGTACTGCAAACTTTATAAGAATTATTTTGCTTAACATTTATCATATTAAAATGTTACAGTCATGCATTGCAGAATATTGAAGTTGCAATTTTAAAGGCCACAAAGCGTAAGGAAAAACTGCCAAAGGAGAAACATGTCAGGAGTGAGTAAAAACTGCTTCTAAACTGTTGGAAAACTTGGCCCGAAAAAAAAAAAAAAACTGTTGGAAAAACTGATGTTAACTCTGTTTCCCTTTTCCCTTTTCCTTGTATTTTATGGATTTTTTTTTCCAAGGATGGACTTTCATCTATAATGTGAAGCTCTCTCATGACTGATTAATTGGATTAGCAAAAGCTAAATAAGTACCCATGTAAACTAATATTGCAATAGAGTACATCATGATTTGTGACTGGATGCTAACCCTTTTCTGTCATCAGCTCTTTTCATTGCAGTTTCACGTACAAGTCCTCGCAGTGATGTTTATTACTGCACAAGGCACATGATGAAGCGCCTAGCTAAGACACATACTTGGACGGTACATCCTGATCACATATCAAACCTCATTTCTTCACTTCTCACCATACTAAGTCCACATAGCAATCATGAATCTACTTAAATTTTATAATTATGCCTCTTTCTTTGGCTGGAACCTTTGCAAGATGCATTGTCTCTCATGAAATATTAAATTCCTGCTAAAAGATGATTGATTTTTTTTTTCTCCTGCTTTTACCAATTTGGATTCTTTGAAAGATATTATGTTCAAATGAGAACTTGAACTCTTTATTAGCCGTAGTAATAACTTCAATTTGGAAAGTGTGAAAAGTTGTACAACAAGGTAGATTGGAAGTGTACAAATAATAAAAACTAAGAATTAGAATTTTTTAGTGTAACAAAAAGAAAAAGCAATTAGAGGGAGGAAATGTGAATTAAGACAATCTGACCAATTTCAGAAACTTGAAAATGAATAGCAGATTAAGGTGCTGAACAGGGTTTAAACTGATTGATCTCAACAGAACGATTTGATCTTATTTTATTATAGCTATTTGTATTCCCTTTTTGCTTGTTCAGACATTTTGATGCTTTCATTTGCATTAATTCAGGTTGCATTAAAAACCTTGTTTGTTTTCCACCGTGCAATAAGGGAAGTTGATTCTTCATTTATCCATGAGTTAAGTGAAATGCTTCAGTGCCGAGCCAAAGGTTGCAGGCTGTACCTACCACGTTTCGGATATGAAACAAGTCCACAAGGTATACTACTGTTTATCAGGTTTACTATTTTCCTTCCGTAACATTTGAAGTTTATAATCTGACTGACTATTGAGAGGTTTTTGTGGTGTCAAGCACGGGATTATTCTGTTTGGATTCGCAAATATGCCTTGTATATCGAAGAGCGTCTAGAATGCTTCCATGCCTTGAGATATGACATTGATAAGGATCAATCGGTATGCTCTTTGAATTGAGTGCTTAACCTTCACAATTTCTTTCATGTGTTTTGACTATTTGGGCAAACTCACTGTTCTTTTAAGACCTTTATCCATGTTATTAATAATTTATATTGCATTATCAAAATTTGCATTAATGCAATAAATATCTATATCTTTTTCTATTGTATGGGGTATGCTCTCCATCAATAACATGGATATTGATTGGATGATGTTGGATGATTTGTTTTGTTTTGTTCACACACTTTTGATGTTTCTGCCATCAGAATTCCATCATGCGTTTGTATAGAGATTAGCACTTACATAGGTTATATATTTTCAAAGATTGGTTATAGGTACTCTTCTGCTTATTGAAAGACTAAAATATATTACCTTAGAGGTAGGAGCTGGAAAGTCAAAGAAAACCTGGACAATCAATCTCTCATATCACCTGAAAACTTGAAGGTCATAGATGTCTCAATTGGACGGCTCAATCCTTTTCATTCTCTTCTTCAAGATGGGTTACACTCTAAGACGGTTTGTAATTTTGTCGCTTACCAATTATAATCAGGATTGTGCAACAGTTATCACACTGATATCCTTTTTCCTTATTGAAAATTTCTGTTAGGATTCATTAGCTAGCAAGTTTACTGATGCTTTTTAATTCTTTCTTCAAGATTTTGTCGAAATATTTTGCTTTAGACAGTTTTTTTTTTCTCTCTAGCCTTAATAATAGTGGAATGTTCTTTCAAAATGTTCCTGATTTTATTTTTCATTCTTAATCTTTCCTCAAAATTCAACAATAGTGTCTTGAATTTCAATCAGAACAGCTTCCTTTACATATCAGGAACTCTTTATCTGACACAAGTTTGGCAACCCTCACTTTTAGACTCCCCCGGAAGTATCAGGTCCTGCAGCATTTCCTGGTTCAATGTTTATGACTTAAAAATCACATTCTGAAATGAGGTAGCATTTACAGTTTGTCCAACATTTAGTATTAGAAGAATGCAGTGCAATTATCAAAGTAGCAGAGAGCTAAGCACAAAAAATCTTATTCATAGTGTCCTACTTTTAAGCTTGCTATGTTCTTCACAACCAAGTAATAGTTTCTCTTTATTATGGACCGACATGCATGCTTTCTTTTTGGTTATCAAGATGAAGATATAACTATTTTTTTTTCTTATGATACATTATCTGTAGAGAAACAGAAGGCTTAACACCCTTCAGTTGCTAGAGCAGCTACCTGTCTTGCAAGAGCTTCTCCAATGTCTTCTTGCTTGCAAGGTATGAATCCTCGCCGTCTTGCATTTTCTTTCTCAAAGTTTGTACATTCTTCATTTTTGGAATTCTATTAGTCTTGCACCTTTTCCCTCTCTCCACTCATTGCATCATTTCTGCAGCCAGAGGGGGCAGCTGTTTACAATCGTTTGATTGACTTTGGTCTATCAATTGTAAGTAACTCTATCTAAGAAGCTTTGATATGTACCGTCAAGCTATTAAATATATTTATATATTCTTAGTTATTTCTCTTTTAGATTGCAAACGAAGCTGTTAAGGTATATATTGCAATTACTGATGGAATTCTCAATCTGGTTGACAAGGTCAGTTTTTAGTTAATGTCATTTGATTGAAACTGATGGTTCTTCGCCTACAGTGATGGAAGTTCTAAGAAAATGAGGTTCTATTTATTTATTCTTGTTGCAGTATTTTGAGATGCAGCGTCAGCACGCTGTTAAGGCACTTGAAATTTATCGCAGGGCGGCCAATCAGGTACAATTTGGTTTTGCACACAAATTATTTTTATCCGTCTCATATATACTTTTTAAGTGTATCATAACTTGGAACCTTTTAGTATTTACACCATTAAAATATCTGCTTAAGGCAACTTGAAATGTTTCCTGCAGGCCTCACAGTTATTAGAGTTCTTTGAGTTTTGCAAGAACCTTTACTATCGGCAAGGGCGAAAGTACCTTAAGATTAAACCGGTAATGAACCTTAAATTATGTTGCAACTTTCTGCTTTCATTTGATTTTACTAACTTGCTTTAACTTCCATGGCCACGTACGATTTCAGCTTCCCGAATCATTCCTGGCTGCTATGGAAGAGTACTTGAAGGAGGCTCCAGAAGTTTTGGCACTTCCATATAAAGCAGTATGATGCCTCAAAACTTTCTTCTACTGAATAACTATCATATTCTGCCCTTTGAGAAGATTCCCTAAGTGAATAAAATTACAAAATGTTGCTCAGTTTCAAATTTGATTGCATTTAGGTTCTGTTATGCATGATTATTGTTCAGGGGGAGAATTGAAAAGATTTAATAAGTTCTGGAAATGTTGAAGGAGAAATCATGTTAAGAAGATGTAGGCAATAAAAAAAAAGATTCATAATGTAACTTGGCAGCTTAATGATCGCTTTGCATTTGCCAGATTATATAAATTTAACTTTGTAACAACTTCTATCAGAGTAAAGATGATCAAGGTGCTGAGCCCACAGAAGACCCTTCTGCAGAATGTAGATTGATTATATATCCTAAGGAAGACACTGATCTTCAAGGAGAAGATCCCTCTGTTACATCTTCGGACCAAAACCAAAGTGAAGTGAAGCAGGCTGTTGCAAAGCTAGAGATTGGTGATCTTCTGGTGAGACTTCTCTTTAGCTGATACACTTTGTAAGACTTGGTTCATTGTTCTTGTTTTTATTCTTATTGGCCTATCTTGTTGCTACCAGAGCTTTGATGACCCACCCGAGCAAGAAGGATCTCAACTGGAAGAGAACAATCCCCTTGCTCTAGCACTAGTTGAATCTGGTAAATTTTCTTGAGCCATCATTTTATTTTTCCTTCAGAGTGATCAAATGAAAAGTTTAGATACTTTTTTCCTATTTAATTTGAACAGAAAAATCCTTCAAATGCAGGAAATGATGTCAATTCAGAATCTGGAACTACAGGTTGGGAGATTGAACTTTTTGGTGGACCAAGCTCAAATGCAGTGGCTGTTACGGAGAATAAGTTGGTTAGTTATTTATATACATATCACAGTATAATAACTTTGTCCATATTTTATTTCAGATATGTCAAATTCTGCTTTCATTTTATCTTGGTAGATACAGGTTGGCCAGTAGAAAGATTTTGGTTCTCATCCCTTTTATGGTCATTGACAATTTGGATTTGTATCTTCATTGCAGACAGGAGAATTGGACAGATTAACATTAGACAGTTTATACAATCAAGCAATAACGACAACGGTAAATCAGGACGCATACAACTTCGGTCAGGTCTCCACAAATCCTTTTGAGATTGATTTTAACCAGCAGCAATTTCATGTGAACGGTAATGTTATACCCCCAACTGATCTGCAAATGGTAGCCGTGGCTCAACAGCAAACTTACGCCATTCATCAGCTGCAGCAGCAGCAACTGCTAAATCCGATGCTTGGAAACAACCTTTTTGGGGTTGATTACAGCCAAGTTCCACCTTATGGAAGCGGTTATGTCATATCTCCGGCTGATGTGCAAATGGCAGCCATGGCTCAACAGCAACCTTACATTATGAATCCGCAGCAGCAACCACAGCCTCACATGGTTGGCTGCGATTCAACAATCCCTTCTGCGAACCCCTTTCTCGAGCAGAATGTGCCATCCGATCCTCCCAACGACGCTGCTCCATCCGGTCCTCTCAAGGATTCTGCTCCATCCGATCCTCCCGAGGATATCCCTTTTCTGGCTTAATTTAGGCGCCTAAGGAAAGTAATGACAATTCTGTTTAAGATTTCATAGGCTTTGATACAGCATTTTTTTAAAATTTAATTGGAGAGAGGCCAGGATTGTTTAGAAAGTTCATGCTTGTATGTATAACCCCCCAAGTTGACCAATAGAAAACACATATTTTTTTTTTTATCTCCTATCGATTACTCGTTTTCGCCACAAGAGGCCTCCCACAGGATTTTGTTGAGATATGGTGATAGAAGCCAGAGTGTTAACAGTTTTTTTGAACAAAAGCAATGATAAGTCTGGGTTTTCATTGATTGAAATCTGCCCGGTGACCAAATATAGAATGCTTTTCTGCAAATGGATCAATAGAATAATCATGTATAACCAAAGGTCCAAAGCAAAAAAATATTCAGATGGTTAATTTACAACTCAATACGACCCAGAAACATTTAGTCCAACTTAATACAACACCTGCATAAAGCAAACAAAATTTTTTACTGACCATGACATTTTCAAGTGTTCACTTTAGCTTGCAAGCTTGCAATCCTAGCCTGCAAACAAAATCAACATCCCAGTATTCTTTCTACCTTATATATCATTTTAAAGGTTGCCTTAATTCTTCTCACTGTTGGAATGATATGGAATATGAACCAGTGTTTGGATCTTTGACAGCTTTGAAGTTGTCAACACTCATCCCAAATTTACCCAGAAAAGAGTTGCCCAAATCTTTCAGCTTTCCTGCTCCGATTGTGTACAATAATATACAGTCAGTAGTGGATATATGAAGCTTCAATATTCGATCCAGGATAAAACCCAGTTCATAATTATGGCACAAAAATACAACAATGTTGAACATATTTATAAGCTCAATGTTCTCCCATTTCTACCAAAATCACTAGAAGCATACAGGAACATGAAATGCAAGAAATTTTCAAAGTTCTATTTGGCAAGCAAAATGCTGAGAAATATATTACTGACAAAAATAAACTTTCAATTGCTTCCATTTTCCAAAGCCTACAATGAATACATGATCAGAATAGTATTCAATGACAAGAATGCATTAGATGCAAATTGCAAACACGTAGTCAACCATTAGACATTGACTCAAATGGAGATGGAAACCAATAATCAATGAATCAAATGCATATGAATTTTTCCTTTTCTTCTTAAGATTTACAAAAAGAATCTAAATCCCTATTTGGTGTTTGGAACATAGACTTGAGATAGTATATGGAGTCAATTTATAAGTTTAGTTGAGCTGAACCTAAGTAGCTATAGAACAATAAGATCCAAGCATATAGGTACATACATTAGCATAACAAGTCAATGTATCAGATTCAGAATTTCAGATAAATGCAATGGAGTTCATAAATTCATAAAAACCTTAAATAATGTAATGATATAAATTCTCTTTATAATACTTCCTCTGGATGTCAATAACATAGGACACTAAAGGATCTAACTTGCATAAAGGAAATATGAAGATTATCATCCAATATAAAAAAAAATACTATATTGCCTTTGAGTTGAAAACCAAAAATGACACAAACTGAAGCAAAAGCAATTAAAACTGCATACTCTAAGCTTACCAATCATCTCTTCTTTCATCTTTTCTCGTTTTTCTTCTGCCTTTGGTTCCAAGGAGCGAATGGCCCTTCTAGCCTGGTCATTAGAAGGATTCAACTCCAATATCTTCTTCATATCTACAAATTTTGTTATAAATAAACAAAGCCAACACATTAACCCAACTATCAAGGTACAGCAATGCATTATTTTCATAATAACCAGCACAAAACAAATAAATATTCATAAACTTCAAAATAATACAAGAAACAAACAAGCAAATCCAATCCAATCTAACTCACCAGCAATAGCCGCTTCAAAATTTTCAAGCTTTTCATGAGCTTCTGCACGTCTTAAAAGAGCTTTTTCATAAGAAGGATCAAGCTCCAATGCTTTCGTACATTCCTTGATGGTTTCCTCATATTTCCCCTAGAAATTGCATTTTCTATTTACATCAAAATAACAAGTCAAGTGAAAACAAATTATATAAAAGTTCGGGGTTTGAGAGTCACGTACCAGCTTCAGGAAGCAAATAGCACGATTCGAATGACAAATGGAACGAATTTCAACGGAATTAGGCACCTCCGCCGAGACTTGCAAAGCAATCTCATACTGTAATAACGCCTCCTCATATTGCCCGTTCTTATACAAGTTATTTCCTTCCAGCTTCGCATCATTTGCTTGTGCCAACGCTTTCTGGTAACAGAAAGTTCAAAAAACCCTAAGCCTTTAATAATTTAATTTCGATGATTAATTACGCCAAAGTTAAGAATTTTAAGCACTAGAAAAGAAAAGAACCTCTATCAATTGCTCCTCGTTTAAGGCATCTTGATAAGAATCGGGAACTTTCTGTTCTGTTGGTTGTTGATCTTGAGCGCGGTCTTCTTCGTTGTCGCTGACGTCACGTTCGCTTGCTGTTTCGAATCCATCGGAAGCAGCATCTCCTTCTTTCGCGTATGAAGAGCCGGCGACTGAATCACATGGCGGAGTTGCGGAAGACGACGACGTCGGAGTTGCTTTGTTGGTAGCTTCTTCTGGTTTTTGTTCTTCAATGTGAGGTTCAATCAGCACCATTTTTTTAGTTTAGGATCAAAAAGAGAATCTATACAGCCTTCCTTAAAACACTTGAAACAGAGAAAACTTTGGAGGAAAGAAGTGAAGAAACAAAAGAAGGAATTAAAAATGAATCTCCAGAAAGCTCTTCAACTTCAAATCTCTTCGATGGCTTCGTTGGATTGGGCTTTGGATCTCTGAAGTGAGCAGCTAAGTGCTAATTGGCTTGGATTGGGCTTCTTATGTCTGCTGTGCTAAGCTCTTTTTCTTCTTTTCTCGGAATCAGATGTTAAAGAAACGACACCGTTACATGGTTGATAGCAAGCAGCAAATAAAAAGAGTTGTTTGTCCGTATCTTCTCTGTGTTAAAGAGTAGAAACTAGAAACAATTTGCCATCGGGCATTTGGCCCGGTGATAGAGTACTGGATTCTTAGTTTCAGCATACCTGAACCATGAAGTCTTGGATTCAACTCTTATGGAATGTGAGTTTAATTTGTAATTTATTTGTTTGTTTATTTGGTTTGTAGGTAGGTATAGTTTCTAGATTCAAGAGCATGTGTTATGAGATTTCAATTGTATTTGTCGGAGAAGGGGTTTGTTGGCTCATAGATTAGCGTTTCGGTAATATAGCTAATCATGTAGCGGTATGCGGGTCTTCCTGTGCGTTTGTAATCCCAATCTCATTAATCAAAAAAGTTTATTTCTCAAAAAAACTAGAAACAATTCCATATAGTTATGCTTACGTAGTAACGTAACCAAATAATTACATAAATAATAATTACCTAATTGCATGAATTTTTCCCTCTGCTTGAGTTCTCGAGGTCTTTATTTTTCGTGCTATCACCAATTTGAAGCATCCTCGGAGTCCCATTGGTCCTTTGCCTTTCCTGCAATTGGATTGTTTTTTTCTTGAATTTTTTTCGAAAAAAAGCATCCTCGGAGTCCCATTGGTCCTTTGCCTCTCCCGCAAACTTGATCCGACATGATTTTGGATGTTGACTTGTTTGAAGAATTGAGATTTTTAGGTTGGAGGTTTGAGAGGATTTGAAAGGTTAGAAAGTTTGAAGAAAATGAAGCAAAGGACAAAAAAGTTAAAAGTGGGGCGGTGTTTAGCAATTCATTTATTTTTTATGCAATGAATTCTTGGATTAATGTGTTTTGGTACTCTTTATTTTAGCTTTTTGTAGCTACTATTTGTATAATCTTGTCTACAAATATAAACAAATTTCGAATCTTATAAAAAAGAAAATAAATTTATAGCAACGAGTGAGTTCATTAGCAATCCACATATATATTTTAAGAATTCAACAAGAAATCAAGAATTGCTAAACAAGAAGAGTTATATTAGGTAGAACTTAATGTGACACTGATAATATGCTCTATATATATATATATATATATATAATTGCTATCAAACTAGCTAGAATTGAACCTGAAGGTATTTGACAATATTCTTCTAAAGGAAGGAGTTGACAAGAACTTCAAGGCTAATGGGTGGATTTGATCCAAACACTGTATTTGCAACTATAATGACACCAAGATTTTGGCTACTCAAAGAAGCGAAAGCGATAGCATTAGTTTTCCCCACATTGTGTTGGAAGTGAAGGAGACCAATCGAGGAAACAAAAACATACCCAGTGTGGGGGACTTTGGTGATGAGTTTATTTTCAGGTTTGGATGTAACAAAGCCTATGTTGAGTATGCCTTCCATGACGACCAGGATATCAGTGGCACGCGGGTGAATGTGAGGTGGGTTTTGGCCATTAGGTGCATAGTCAATTCGAACCATGAACATGCCAAGAGTCTTGAGTCTTGGTATTTTGTCAACATTGACAGGAGATCCAACTCGATTCGATGTGTTTCCTGGCTTGTTTAGGATTGAAGCGAAAAAGTCTTCTGCTATGGTAAGCTTGGATCCTTGCACATCTTCCTATTAACAAAAACTGCAAATTTTGAAACAAAAGTATCTGTTACTGGTGAGTTCTTTAGTTTGATCATTGACATTAATATGTGTATATATATTCAAACAAGTTCATACGAAAAAAGAGAGAGTGGCATTAGGCATATACCAGCATCCTTGGGTCATTGATGGTGACACAGAAGTCCTGTGAAGGGCTAGGAGATGCATAGGCAATGGAAAAAGCCAGACCCAAAAGATAAATTAAAAGGCTAGGAGGAGATTAGCACCTTGCATTGTGAAATAACAATCGAATTTCTATCTTCAAGTTTATTTCTTTGGGAGGGATATGAGAAACTTTGGTGGTATGGGTATTTATAGCCAATGTACAATGTTTTGCACCGAAAATCTCTCTGAAGACTTTCGCGGAGAAGGATACCGGACGTGCCAATCAATTTTGTTGCAAAAATTGATAAAAGTGCGGAGAAAGTAAATGTTGCATTGAATGCAGTAAAATAAAGATCAAACAATTTGTGAGTCTTGAATCAAAGTCACACCAGAGCATCTAATATCATTAATTCCAGATTCAATCTCAAAAATAAATGCGTTGTTGAAAGGATTCTCTTTATTGAAATGAGAAAATGACAAGTTGTTATTTCGATTGCAGAGAAAAGTAAATACAAGAGATGTCTTGTAAACAAGATTGAAAAGAGTAAAAAGGTGAACAAGAAGTAGATCTTGATTAACAAATGAAAGATAAAACCCTGAGAGTTTGAGAGTTTGAGTTGAGAGTAAAAGCTCTGGGCTTGTTTGATTGCTCTGGGCAAGTTGTTGTTGATGTTGAATAGACTCTTTACATTGGAGGCTGCTGCTGTATTTATAGGGGCGGCATGGGCTAGGGCTTTGACAATCCAACGGTCCAAAATGAATCCACTTCACTTCCACCTAATTTGCTGCATTTAATTTTTGATTCAGAATCCTGTTTGCACAAGGAAACTCTTCCAATGAGCCAAGATAGTCTCCAAGCTCCCTTAGAACCTGGAAATGTGATAATTATCACATTTTGTTTTTTGCCAAATTTCGGAATTAAATTAAGCCTCTAGCTTTGGTGCAACAAAAAAGGTGTCAAAGCAAGTGCAGGGTGACAAAATGGTGACAAAATAACTTCCAAATGCCCAAAAAACGTGAACTTCATCAATTGAACCTTGTCCAATACCATGCCACTATGTTCATGTGTCAATCTTGTCAAAATTGATTAAGGAAATGGCTTAAACCGGGGTCAAACAACCATGATGTCCTTAATTGAAAAATCGGAAAAAGTTATGAAAAGTGTCAAATGTGGCTCAACTTGAGCATATGGCCTTTATAGTTGATTTAAACTAAGCTTCCATGCTCATGGTGAAATCGCCATGCCAAAATCGCCTCGGGATTGGATTTTGTCCTCAACTGCATCTGAGCTCGGAATGAGCTGAAATTTGGACAGCATGACCTTTGCCACTAGATGAACACATTTAATGAAGATCAAAACCTTGAATTACTCACCTTCAAGCTCAAATACAAAACCCTAATCCACTTGTCCTTGATTGAAAAGTTGTCAAAAGTTTATCCAGGAAGGCCCAAATTCGAATTCAAAGGCATGATTCGGCCTAGCTCTAATTTACGCAGTAAATGGGGCGGCCCAAATATATCTCACACATAAATCACTTGATTCTCCACTAATTATGGAAAATTCATAATCTTCATAGCCAAATTAGGAGAAATCAAAGTCATAAATTTAAAGTCAAACTTCTTCTCCTAGTTGACTTTGGTTCAAGGTGGTTAAAATCCACTTTTACTTGGGGAAACTAATATAAATCTGAGGCCTTGATCTTTTAGCAATATGTGCATTTACCTAATTACCCAAAAATGTAAATTAGGGTATAGACAATCCACTTGTCCTTGATTGAAAAGTTGTCAAAATTTTATCCCAGGAAGGCCCAAATTCGAATTCAAAGGCATGATTCGGCCTAGCCCTAATTTACGCAGTAAATGGGGTAGCCCAAATATATCTCACACATAAATCACTTGATTCTCCACTAATTATGGAAAATTCATAATCTTCATAGCCAAATTAGGAGAAATCAAAGTCATAAATTCGAAGTCAAACTTCTTCTCCTAGTTGACTTTGGTTCAAGGTGGTTAAAATCCACTTTTACTTGGGGAAACTAATATAAATCTGAGCCCATGATCTTGTATCAATATGTGCATTTACCTAATTACCCAAAAATGTAAATTAGGGTATAGACAATGCCCCCTATTTTATTAGATATGAAGCGTAGCAAAATTGCCTAATGAAATATAAGCCCCCGATAAACTCAAAAAATTTCAATTTTATTGAATTTGGTGGCTTTGAATTTTGCCAACACAAGAAATATTTTGCAAGTGGCCAAAAAAGAAAGAAGGCCAACAAAGATTAAATCCAATTACTTGAAATCTATGGCTTAACAATTTTATTGAAGCCATAAAGATTAATGTTGATCATGGCACTAAAAATAAGTAATGGTGCCACTAATATCATATTGTATAAAATAAAATTAAGGTGGGATTTAATCGAATTTCCCATACACCAAATTTGTCATAAAGGAAATCAATATATCCTTAAGAAATTGGCCTAAAGCTTTTCAATCAAGGCCAAAATAAAAAAAATGTAAAACATAATTTTCACGCCACTTTAATTGTTTTTGGCGATGGAAATTTTCTTTTGTCACCAAAAATGGCTTCTTGTGACATATTTTTTTTTAATTCATCACCACAAGTGGTATTTAGTGATGAATTCACCATTTGTCACCAAAAGTAGCGAATTTTTTTTTTTTTATATATAAGCCGCAAATACATTGTTGGGGCGGCTTTATCCACTAAGTGTTATATGAACTTGGTGAGAACAATGGCCTTAGCACCATCTTCCTTGCCCCCCGGGCATTGCTTCCAATCTCCTGGTGATTTCCCTGAATCTTTCATTTTGAACCTGTTGACTCTCTCCCACTTCCTTGGACTTTAGTTTGTCCAACATGGGCTAAATTTGAGCCTTAATATCATGTATAGTCTTTGATTAGTCTTGGTAAAGATCGGCGTGTACCTGATCAGCTTTATCTTCACTAGGAAGACTTTCATCTTCTTCAAGTTGATCATTCTTGAATTCAGTAACGTCGGCCCCATAGTTTAGATCTTTGGGCAACTCATCACCACACTTTGGAAGATTCCCATCTACTTGAGCATCGGGCTCTGAAAAGTTATTAATCTCTAGGTTTTCCTCATGTTCTTTGATTTCAAGCGAGGCTTCAATTTCCTTGGAGCCGGTGATCTCCATGGAGGCATCAACTTCCTCAAAATGACGGTAGTTAGAAAGTTGCCCCCCGAACGTAACTTCCTCATTTGCCACTTTTTTTTCATTATATGGCCCATCACCATTCTTAGTGCTATCATCACTTGTATTCATGTTTTCAATGGTGACACCATTTGTTGCTTCATCACCACTTTCAGTGCAGTTAAAACTTTCGGTGCCATCATCTTCCTTCATGGCATTCATTAAGCCATTATCATGGATGTTAGTGTCTTTATCATCATGTTCGGAGAGAATAGCGGTCTTGGCACCATTTTCTTGCCCCCCGAGTGTTTACCATCTTCATAAGATAATTTAATTGTGTCATTGTCGTCACCACTTTCATCCATGTCATCAATAGTAACATTAGTAACTTGGGTGGTGTTGCTAGTAGTAGTAGTGCCGTCATTAGAATTAGTGGCACCAAATTCATCATCACCATCATCCGTATTTGAAGTGGTGTTATCAATAGTAAGTTTCTAGAGTGCAGAATCTACATTCGTCTCTGATCAGACCAAATTATGCCCTATTTTTATGATCATTTTCCTATGTTTTTAGGAGAATTTATGCTTGATCATGTCTTATAATGGTCATATTTGTGTTCATAGGTATTAAAGAGATGAAAAGTGCAAATATGATGATTTTGACACTTTTTTGGAGCTATTTTGATTGAATTATGGCACAAATATTCAAGTGGATTTTTCAAGTAAGAATTGTAGATTCAACGTTCGTGATTGAAGAGCCTTTGGAGCTGATTTTATGCTTAAGGAAGCCATGAAGAAAATTGCTACAAGTTTCCAAAGTGAAGAGATCAAGAACAAGTTTGATTGAGTCAAGAAGAGAACACATGCTGACGAGTCGCCAGTTGACTTGGGCGCATAGGCTAACTACCTGGGTGCCTGGGCATGTCAGTTGGGCGCCCAGGAACTATTGGGCCAGCCAAATCCACGCACAACCTTGTGTCTTCCTCTTAAAGCTACTCCCATTGAATCCAATTTCAGCGAGACTTTGGAAGAAAATTCATATCTTTTGATTTCGAATTCCAAATGGAGCAATTTAAAGTGAGCTGGAAAGCTAACGCAGGGATTTACAATTTTGCTTTGAAGCTCAAGTTCCAGTTCTGCCGTTTCGATGGACGAAAATGCCCCTGACTTCGGTTTGGAGTATTTATTTATCTTGTTTCTTAATTTTATTAGTTTCTTGCTTATTTATTTTATTGTTCATCTATTCACAAAACCCCCAAAATTGTTAGTTTTAGGATTAGTTAGAGTAAAGTAGTTAACACAACTCTATATGGGATCGATATGAACTTAACCTGTCTATAGGATAGTTTAGTTTATTATTTGGTGTTGTTACGACGCTTACCGAATTTTTGGCGCCGTTGTTGGGTAGTTTGTTTGTTTTACTACTTTACTTTTTTGTTTTTGTTTTCTATTTTTGTGACTTTTCAGGAATTAGGCGTTACTTAAACACCCTCACCACCTAGTTATTAAGGATTTTCGGATTAAATTCGGTTTCCTTTCTCCTTAAACTTAATTTACCTTTTGTTTATTATGGAGAAATTTAGTTCTTATAATGGATTTTCTTATTATGACCCTCATTACAATACTTATTCTTACAATTCAGGTTATGAAGATTATCCAAATTATGAGTACTATGGAAATCAACAACTCCAAAATTCTCCACTTAAAAATGCGCTACAAAGATTAGAAGCACTATCAAAGTTGGATCAACAAGAACCATCCTCTAAAGGTCAAAGTTCTACTTCTTTCCTTTAATCTGCGCTCATCAAATTGGCAGAGGCACACCTAAAGAATGACCGCAGATTGACAGAGGCACACATAAAAAGTGAGTAAGAAAGGTGGAAATTTGAGTTAGAAACCAGGGCTGGTATGCAAGATTTGAGAAATCAATATGAGCAATTAAATGCTGCACTTGAAAGGTTTGAAGCTTAGTTCCATACATTCGAGGAAGAAGAAGATGGTGAAATTTATTATGAAAGTAACACTCCACCACAAGAAGTAAGTGTGGGGGAAAGTGATTATTCATCGGTTATACAAGAAACATCACCATCTACATGTGACGATACAACCTCTGAATCCAACATTGTTGATTGTCCTTCTATGATAGAAACTCTAAAACATGAGAATCTAGATTTCTTGGGTATTGACAAATTCGTGAAGTTTGAATGCTTCAATGATGAACATCACCATCTACATGTGACGATACAACCTTTTTTTTTCTTTTCCTTTTCTTTTTTTCTTCTTCTTCCTAGTCCGACCGCCGGATAATTCACCGGAATCTGGAAATTCCAGATTCCGGCAGCACCATTTTTCACCTTTTTCAAGTCAAATTTAACCTCATTTAATTAATTTCAACTTCTAAATAATCCTAAACACATCTACAATCAATTTCACTTCACTAACATCAAATTAAAACTCAAACTTACAACACATTCAACCAAATCAAAATCACCAACACTTACCCATAAACCATTATCAACATTTCCTTGCTTCCAAAGTCCTCCATTGTGCTACCCACCATTGTTATCACCTCCAAAGCACAATAAAGATTAAAATTTGTTTAACTCATATCTTCAAAACACCAATTTAATCAACAATTCCAACATAAAATTTAAACATATCACTAACATCCAACCATTATCCATGCACTCTTTTTGCTTCCAAAATCCTTGCTTCACACTCCCAAACACAAACTAAGTTAATAATCTTCCTCAAAACAAATCATAAACATGAAATTCTTAAGTAAATAACTTCTCCTTACCTTTGCTTAGAAACCCACCATAAACACCATGAGTTTTCAATCTAATTACACCAAGAGAAAGAGCTTGGAATAAAGTTTAACACTCATGATTTGCATGTTTAATTTGGTAAGGATTTGAGGGAGAGGTTTTAGAGAGAAAGAGAGAAAACCAACGGGTAGGGAGAGAAAATGAAGAAACGAAGGCGCGAGGAAAGTAAAAGGAAAAGTTGAGCTACTATTATATTTTCTTGATTGGCAAAATTTCCAAACGGTCCTCTTACTATTACATTCTTTCCAATTAGATCCAAAACTCTTCTTTTAAATCAATTGAGGCCCAACTCCCTATTTAATTACAAAATTAATCTCCTTATTACTCCAATGTTTAATTTCTAGCATCTAAACTATTTTATTATTTTATTATATATATATATATATATTTATTATGGTATTACAATGGGAATATCCTGTTAATCAACGGGATGAAGTTATACGAGCATATTTGGAATTAGGGGCTTACCGAATGCATTTGTCTAAGTATCCACTTTCTAATGAGAAGCATCCCCGAACATTTCAAGCTTCTTGGTTTGATAAATTTCCTTGGTTGGAGTATTACCCTACTAAAGATGCAACATATTGTTTCTACTGTTATGTTTTCTCAAAACCTATTGTTCGTCATGGAACAGATGCATTTAATGTTAAAGGTTTTAATAATTGGAAAAAGATTAATGATGGGAAAATGTGTGCTTTCTTGAATCATGTTGGCCAAGATCCATGCTCTCCACATAATAATGCCGAGAAATGTCGTCAAGATTTGTTAAATCAATCTTGCCACATTAACAATGTCATTAATGCACAAAGTTTAGAGCAAACGAAAGGAAACCGCTTGCGAGTGAAGACTTCGATTGATGTTGTTCGATGGCTAACTTTGTAAGGATGTCCTTTTAGAGGTCATGATGAAACCTCTAATTCAAGCAATCGAGGTAATTTTCTTGAATTGGTTGCACTATTATCTTCTTATAATGATAAGGTTGCTAGAGTTGTTTTGGAAAATGCTCCAAAAAATGCTAAATATACTTCTCATACGATCCAAAAGGAGATTTTACATATTCTTGCAAATAAAGTGCGCCATAAGATTCGGATGATATTGGAGATTCTAAATTTTGTATCATTATTGATGAGGCATGTGATGAATCTAAAAGAGAGCAAATGACTATTGTTTTGAGATATGTTGATGATAAGGGGTTTATAAGAGAACGTTTCTTTGATCTTGTACATGTTAAAGATACTGCATCATTGACTCTTAAAGATGAAATATGTGTTGTTCTTTCTCGGCATTGTCTGAATGTTCAGAATATCCATGGCCAAGGATATGATGGTGCTAGCAACATGCGGGGTGAATGGAATGGTTTGCAAGCATTGTTTTTAAAGGATTGTCCATCTACATATTATGTTCATTGCTTGGCTTATCGACTCCAAATGGCATTGGTTGCTGCTTCTCGAGAGGTGATTCCTATCTATAACTTTTTCTCTGATTTGAACTTCATTGTTAATATTATTGGTGCCTCTTGCAAACGCCATGATCAATTACAAGATGAAAAAGCAATTGAAATTGCAGATATGCTGACAATTGGTGAACTTGAAACTGGTAAGGGACTTAACCAAATTGGCACTATGAAACGAGCTGGAGAAACCCGATGGAGCTCTCATATCAATTCTGTTTGTAGTGTGATAAATATGTTTGCTCCTGCTTGCTTTGTTCTTGAAGATGTTATTGAAAAGTGTTCTAATTATTCAGTGTGTGGAGATGCATCTGTAACATATAAGAAGATTACATCTTTTGATTTTGTTTTTATCTTGCATCTAATGAAAGAGATCATGGGCATTGCAGATAATCTTTGTCAGTATCTTCAACAGAAATCTCAAGATATAGTAAATGCTATGCATTTAGTGTAAAGCACCAAATCACTAATACAAAAGTTGAGAGATGATGGTTGGGACAAGTTATTGGGCGATGTTATAGCATTTTGTGGAAAGCATGACATTGATGTTCCTAATATGAATTCTCCATATGTGGTAAAACGTGGTCGTCCCCAACAGGATGGTTTCAATATGGAGCACCATTATCGTGTTGATATATTTAATGTTGCTATAGATTCTCAACTCTCTGAGCTCAATAGTAGATTTAATGATCAAACAATAGAATTCTTACTCTTAGCTCAGCTTTGGATCCTAAGGATGCAAATAAATCCTTTAATATTGATGATATTTGTTGTCTTGTGGAAAAATACTATCCTCTTGATTTCACTGAGCAAGGGAAAATAACCTTGAAGTTCCAATTGCAACACTATAAGCTCAATGTCATAAACCATCCTAAATTGTAAAGTCTGACCACAATTTTTGATCTTTGTCAAGGATTAGCCCAGACGCAGATATCGGAAGTGTACTTTCTTGTTGACAGATTGATCCGTCTTTTATTGACTCTTCCTATTTCAACTGCAACTACTGAAAGAGCATTTCTAGCGATGAAGATTGTCAAAACAAGGCTTCGCAACAAAATGGAGGATGAGTTTCTTGCTGATAATCTTGTTGTTTATATTGAGAGAGAGATTGCTGAAACTTTTGACTCAGACTCCGTACTTATTGATTTTGTTTCCTTAAAAGATCGTCGTGCACAATTTTAAGGTATGCTACTATAGTTTTTTGTTTTAATTTTGAATTTTATGATAATTAGTTTTTAATTAGTTTTAGCATATTTTATGTTTAGGACCTTATATAAGATTATCTATAATTCACTATGCTATGATTATCTATGCTTATTGCTATGTTTGCTTGATTTATTAGTCTGAGTGCACACTTTCTTTATAGATTAAGCATTGCATATATCATGTTATTGATGATTGTTCCCCCACCTTTGTGCTTAATGTGCTACTATTGATCTAACCAAAAAGATTTTTCAAAAACAATTCATTGATTTTTAAAATTGTTTTCAAAAATTCTAAAATTGTTTCGAGTACACAATGTCTTATCTCTTTAATTTTCTCTATGAAAGCTAGTTTGGTATAGTCTAGTTTAGTATTAAGGCATTTGTAATATTTTTCAAATTTTCATATGTAAGAGTTTGATTGAAATATATGGGGAGTTTTTCATAAAGTATTACTTCTAGAACTTGCTTAACTATCCTTTCGAGGCAATTTATTTATTTAGCTCATTATCTTTTGTAGTGTACACTTTTATGGAACTAGAAAATATATATGCATTTTAGGATTGAGTTTGTGCCTAATTGTTGCCAACCCCTTTGAAAGACCATTGTAGTGAACCCCATTGTGACTTTTTTCTTGGTTATAGCCGATATTTGATATTTCTTTGTTTTTAGCCACATTATCCCAAAGAACCATAACCCTTTTAAAGAAAGACAAGTTTTCTCTTAGCCTTATTATCTCTTGATTGGTGAAGTTTGACTTGTTTTATTGATTGGTTCTTGGCTAAAGCATGGAAATCGGTTATTTTTGAGGGGTTCATACTATTCCTTAATTGGAGGTCCTATTATTTGTGAAGGGTTGAGATGATGTTCAAGTGATTCAATTGATTGGTTTGAGAATGTCGAGAGAGAGAGAGAGAGAAAGGAAAAAAAAGGGGTCAAGTTAATGAGTGAAGCATGTGTTGGTGTTAATAGTTTGGTTACCGATCTCTTAACCTATAAACACATGTGTGTAGTGGAAGAGCATAAAATGCAGCCACTATGCCTATTATTGCTTGAGGTGGGAGAGCATAAAATGCAACCACCAAGAAAGTTGAATTTTTTTTTTAAAAAAAAGAGAGACACTTATGCTTTCATGGACATCTATTTGTACATTCAATGTTTGTGGTAAAATAAGAAGAAAGAAGAAAGTTGAAGTTTTTTGGAGCCAAGTTTGAGCTACTCATTGATATATTTGCCCATGATTATTTTCACTTCGTCTTTCTTGAAATCTTTTTTATATGTCCTTATCCTTTCTTTGATAGTCCACCTTACACATTAGCCCCATTACAACCCTTATTGTTAATGCATTCTATGTTCTTTTGTATACTATGCTTTAATTTCATTTTGAGCTAATACTTAGTGGAGATTGGATAGGTTTGCAAGCCTATTGTAAGTATACTATTATGAGTGGACTATAAATACCTTAAGGTATGATGAACCCTTGATATTTTGATTGGAATTTTTAAGCATATTTCTATTTGATTTATATTATACATTTGAATTTTTACTAACCTTTACTATGCTTTTCTAGAATTAATGGATGAGTTTTTGAGATAGCTTTTGTGTACTCCACTTTCTAAAATTTCAATTTTCTCAAAAACGAATTTTCGGTTGAATCCTTTAGCAACTATTTTCACATTGAGGATAATGTTTCATTTAAGTGTGGGGGAATTAAGGAAATGTCTATTTTTAAGGTCTGCATTCTAAACTAGAGAGGGCTTTTCAAAATGATTTTTAAAGATTTTCAAAATTTTTCGCTTTTCAAAACTTTTGCTTCTCTAGTTAAATTTTTCTATATAATGTTTGTGGGTGTTGTTCTAGTTAGTTAAACCCTCAGGAGACTATACTGCTCCACTATGGACACATAGGGGTTTAAAGGGCTTGCTTCACGTGCTAAGTGTCGCCGTACACCTACGAAAGCGGAATCAATATTGCTTTAGTTTTAGTTTTTAGTGTTTGATTTAGTTAACTTGCTAAGGGACTAGCAAGGCTTAAGTGTGGGGGAATCCACATGAGAATTCAAATTCCAATGTATGCAAAATGCCACTGACTTCACTAATTAAACTATGAAATGCATGTGACTAATTTGGAATGCATGCTGCAATGCTGTGAAGTGCAAAGAATGCTCTACTTTTGGTGAATTTGGTTGTGAATGCATTGGAATTTTATGTGTCATTGCCCTACCTCATTTCATTTGAATCTTAATGACATGCCAAGTGAAACATTTGAGTTAATATTTTGTTGACCAAGCTGCATTGGTGATCGAATGCCTGAATGGATGCCTCATTTTTGAATTGAATGCCTGCTTCTGCCATTTTGAAATGCTCAAAATTCTGTCTCGTTTAACTTCTTATTAACCTGTTTTCATTTTCCCTCTTTGTTGGTTTGATGAGTTGGTTGAATCAAATTGCAAGCTCAAGACTTGGCGCCAATTAGACTATGGCAGCAGAATTCTGAGCTTAACAGCTCCCTGATTAGGTTTCCTTCTTTGAACCCCCTGCATTTCTCTTTGTGATGGCACTGTCTTGAATTCTGGCTCTAGTAGCTATTCTAGACATTATGGTGTGCTTGCCACTTTGGTCTTTTTGATCTGCTCATCCTTTGCAACTGATTTGACAATACATGGCTTGTGATAGTGTTTTGATAGTCGTAGACTGCTTTGCTTGGCCTTGTGAATTGCCTGACTTGTTTCTTTCTAATTCCAATTTGCCTTTTAAACATGCTCTAAGTTGTTTGTTTCTCTTCCTTTCGTATCTGGCCAAGAAGAATCTGAAAAGCAAGTGGGCTCGAAGGCATCTAACAAGGTGAGCTCATTTGTCTTTCTTTGCATGCTTCAGTGCACTGCCATTTAATTTCTCTTGCTTTCCCCTTGAATTTTCATGTGCAATAATTTACATGTGGGAGGGGAACTAGTGCCTGAAGCCTCAAAGAATCAATCATAGCCTATTAAGGATCACCATAGAGGGCTTGTCCACCATCAAAGGACATGAAGCCCGACAAAACTATTTTTTGCAGTTTTCAATCCCAAAGCAAAGATGTAAATTAAACATGAGAAGCATAAAACCATATGCAATGAAATCATGGCATGCACCATATGTTTATTAGCAAATGAAGATGCAATACTGCCTTTCTACTTATACAATGCAAAAATCAGATGTGATATGGTAGTGTAGTACTGAAAAATGTTAGTTTATGTTTTTGTATTTTTTCAAATTCTACTTATGCAATGTGAGAAGTAATCAAATTAAATTAATATGACTTAATGGATTGAAACCATGGTCTATGCAAAATACAAATAAAGCTAAGATGGAAGATATTTTGGGGCTTTTTGAATTTTGAATGCAATCTACCAAAAATAAAAACTTAAATGAACAAGCTAACCTAAACTAGCAATGGACTAAAATGACCAAAATGCCCCTAAATGATCTTAATGCAAATTAAAAGAAACAATTTATTCTAATTTAAAGGATATGGGCCAAAAAAATGGGTGTGGCGCGGGCACTCACCTAGTTGCATTTAAAAATAAGGTTAAAAATCATTGTCATTTGGGGCAATCTTTGAACACAAGATGGTCCATATGATATGCCTCCTCTCATCCCTACTTTTTTTTTGACAAAAAAACAAATTGAACTTTCATTTATTTTCTTTAAGAGCATAAAAGATTCTGCAACTAGGCAAGTCATTACAAAATGATAATCATCATCCTCTAAAATATAACTTACTTACTCAAAATATACAATACTAAAACCTAAATAACTCCTGAAACATGGCTTCGAATGGCTCATCTTAAAAGAATTTAGTAACCATCATTACCATGAATCCCCGGAATTTGGTATCTGAACACAGATAATCAGCAAAAACACTGCAAAACTCAACAACCTTATCATTAGGAAATAGTTTCTTAAAAGCGTGTTGAAAAGTATTCCTTAAAAATCTCAAAAAAGATCCAAAGTCATCATCCTTCCGAAGTAAATCAGCATCATCCCAAGACAACGGAAGCTCTCGATCATTCTCGTCTTTAGTATTATGAGTACTACAAATTAGAGAGCAAATTGTAACAAAAAGTAAATAAAATACTAAATCAGGGATCCAATCAATCAAGAGGCAAACTAAAGTGCCAATCAGGGGCCTAAGTGAACAAGGAAACAAGTTTGGGTCTTTATGTGAACTAAATTGAGCATTTCAGGCACCTGATTGAACATAAAAACAAATCTAAGTCTTTAAATGAACCTAAAAACAAATTATTAAACTATCATGAGCTAGATGTATTTCCTTGATTTAATACAACCTAAAAGAATCAAGTCTTTAAATCCAAGTTTTGATTTTTAAGCTGAGTTTAATTCAAATAGATTCATCAATCCCTCTCTAAGTTGATTTTTAATCTAAATAATTAGACCTTTTAATTCAAAGTTTTGGTTTCCAAATTAAAATTAGCCCAAAATGATGTAAAACTCATTAATTATTAAGCTAATTTTAATTTAAAAATTCAAACTTTAAATCAAATATTTCATTCTTATAATTAAAATCAACTCAGAAAATGATCAAGAATCCATCTTTAAATCAATCATAATTCAAAAATCAAAACTTTGTACTAAAGACTTGATTTTTTTAAAGTCCAAATTAAATTCCAAGGAAAATAACCATAATCAGATTCTAAATATTTATCACTCAAAATTACAACTTCAACATGATTTTCCTCCTAAAGTTAACTAATTGGTACTTTAAAGCTTAAATCTTCATAATATTTATCAATTAAAGCTAAGAAGCAAATAAATCTAACCAATTTATTATCAAAAAGAAAAAAAAAGCACTAATTTTATTAACAAAATACCCAAATTAACATCAACAAAACTTGAAACAACATAAAAAGAATCAAACTGAAGCAAGCAGAAAGTTTAAAAGCTTAAGTTGAAAAATTTTACCTAAAACGGCGTCGTTTCAGCGTAAGACCCCATAGTTTAAATCGAGCTTCTTCTTCCTCTTTCCTCTTTCGGTTTTTTTTTTTGCTGATTGCTTCTTTCTCTACGAACTTCGAACCGACACCTCCCTCCTTATTTCTCTCTGCTTGAACTCGTTCAAGATCCCTCTTTTTCGTCGAAATAGCACCGGGTTTGTGATCCTTGCCTTCAAAAACCCAAAAGCCCTCAAATAATTTCAAGGAACAAGGTTCAATTTGAACTTCAAAAGTGATGAACAAGGCTCGGTTTTTTGAGTTTCAAAAGCAGGAGAAAGGGTCGTTCTTGGGTGGTATTCAAGCAAGGGATTCTCTTCTTCATTGTAAGTCTTTCTTCCCCATCCTTTTCTTTTCTTTTTTTTTTTGAGACTCAAGAAATTTCTAGAGAAAGGGAGTTCCTTGAATAAGAGAGAGAGTGTGAGTGTCAGAGAAGGATTCCAGGTGAAAAAATCCAAGTGTCCCCCTCAATGAATCCGAATTTGTTTTTTTTTAATGGGTAAGATCAAAACCTCTCCCCTTTTCCAGCTACTATTTTCCTTTTAATTTTCTTTTTTTCTTCTGTTGGGGCAGGTGAACCCGATATTTTGGGGATAGCCTCAGCGTCTCCAATGGGTTGTCAGATGCATTCCCCCTTCTTGATTCTTCTTCAGGTAGTCAAACAATTTCCTCCATCCTTTTTTAATTTTTTTGACTCCCATTTTATTGGTTATGACCTCAGTTGTCTTTTATGTGAGTCCTCCAATAATTTCAAGCTCGATACTAAAGTACATTTTAGTCATCCATTTTATTGGTTATGACCTATGTTGTCTTTTATGACCTCTGTTGTCTTTCATTGAACTTTTATTTATATTAACGAAAGTACAAATTCGATACTAAAAAAAACAAACTGCAGATTTATACATCTGAGTTTTTTATTGAAGCAAATAAATAAACTAAAAAGAAAACTCATCCTCCTCCACCAATTCCTGGTTTCTCTAAAATAAATGATCTTGAGCGTATTCAGGCTCTTCATCCAACTTAATTCCAGCAGAATTACAGTGAATCGATTGAAGAGTAATGGGTTTAACCCAAGTGTACCCCTTGTTCATCGACTCAATCATCTTTGTAAAAACACAATTAAGGACATTGGAATTGTCCTTCTTAAGGAAGGAAACCGCAGATCATTGAACTTTTATTTATATTACGAAAGTACAAACTTGATACTAAAAAAGCAAACTGCAAATCTATAGATCTGAGTATTTCATTGAATCAAATAAATAAACTAAAAAGAAAACTCATCCTCCTCCCCATTGGTGTGTCAAACCAAAGAGGAGGAGGGGGTAAACAAAAGCACTGAAAAAATCTATGAGAGACGATGATGGAAGGGGATGAGATAAGAAGGCGGCTAGGGTTTTTTCCTCTCATCCCTATTTATAAATGCATTTTATTTTTATGTATTTTTGAAATTATGAATATACCCCTTATAAAAAGTTTACCATAAAAAAACCCAAACCACTAAATCCCCTCTCTCAAGCCCTAATTCTACAAAAGCAACGACAGTCGGCTTCCCAAGCGACAAAAGCAACGGCAGTCGGCTTCTCCGACAACAAGGATGATGCTTGGAACGTTTAGTTCACGCACTCTTGCCTTTCAGGTAAGCCATTTTCACAAGTGACAATTAAGTTTTTTTTATATATAAATTAGCTCAACTCTTTTCCCTATTTTCAGTATGGTCATAGATAAATACTTGGTATGTTGTTTCTTATGGTTGAACATATTTCTCTCTCTCTCTCTCTCTTTAACTAGATGTTTTGGCATATTTGTTCCTTTTTTTATCATATGCTAAATTGTCTGTGTGCATTGCTCCTGCCATTGTGGGCTGAAATTTGTTGATTTGGTAATTGCCTTTTGGCCTTCTAATTTCTAACCTTTGATTCCATGCCCTGTGTTGTGATGATGTTTGCCCCTTCCCTCGATTTCTGCTTCGAGTCACACCCTGTTTGATATTCCTTTCTAATTTCCCTAATGTGCAAATGAAATGCTGCTTACTAATGCAAAGTATATCACGCATGAGCAACTTAAAATATTATAAAATTAACTCAAAAATACAATATGCTTTGCTTTTGTATGATGACATAGCCTAAACTGCTTAATAAGTTTATAAGTATGCAGACCTTTAACCCTAATTGTATATGATTTTTTATTAGAAATCAGTCTGGTTGCCCTCATCTAGGAGGTATTGCACGAATCAGGAAAGAAAGTTGGCGTTGGGGATAACATGCCTTCTGTGTATTTGAAACATCAGCTATTGGCAACAAGGGTTAATCACTACAATTCAATGTCTGGGCTCAACAATGCAAAATGAGGTGCTACAAAAGAAACATTAGACAGGTTGGATGGGTCTGATGTGGAAGGGGATCAGAGAACTTATGAAGAAATTCCTATTAATGGTAGTGGAGAAGATCGTTGTTATCGTCTTACTCTTAGCCTTGGCGTATGTCCTCATTAAGAACTTTCGGGGGAGGGTCTATCCCTTATATCAAGGATAGATTTGCCAATTTGATGAAGTTAGTCCTTCACATTAACGGGATTATAGAAAGTTAGTCCTTAACATTAGAGGGATTTTTGAGGTTGTAAGTGATAATCCCTTTAATACTTTCCACTGTTATTAAACTCTTTTAATTAAGGCCCCACTGTTATTAGACTATCTTGTTCAGACTAAGGCCCCATTGTTATTAGAGTCTTTTGTTTAGACTCTCTTGTTACTACAAAAACTTCTATATATTTTGCAGTCATTGTTACATATTTGACTTGATCACGACACTTGTCTGTTATAATGTCTGTAAATATACATAGCTAAGCATCATTGTACAACTTTATCATCATAGTTTCGGATTTTGATAGGGCTAAATAGCCAGTTTGCCCCTTGAACTTCTCCAATTTAGGACACATTGCCCCCTAAACTTTTAATTGTGCCAACTTCCCCCTTTAATTTACAAAATCACGCCAATGTGCCCCTTATCGTGACGGCCGACTAACGTTCCGTCTAAGCCTCTATTAAGTGCTAACGTGGATTTTCCATGTCAGCAATTAGTGGGCCATATATCCACGTCAGCATTTAATAGGCCCATATGTGGAAAAAAAGACGCAAATATAATTAAAATACAAAAAAATTAATAAAAAATGAAAGGAGTTAGAAAAAAAAAGCAACAGAATTCCCAATTCAAGTTTAAAAGAGTCCAGCAAGAACAAAATTACAACAATTTAACCAAGAAAAAAATTGCAACACCAAATTTAGCCAAGAAAAAAATTGCGGCACTAAATTCCCAATTCCCTTGAAACACTAAATCAAATTCTTTGGATAACTAAACCAAATCCACATATATAATTGAACTAAATCAAAGTTTAACCAAAATCAAAATTCTATTTACTCAAAATTGAACAAAATTGAGAAATCGAACTTTTGAATTGAACAAAAGTTTTCCGCTTCAAAATTCTGTGGTTCCAATAAACAATACTAAACAATATTATCCCTAACATTTGAAGTGTAAATGAATAAAACCTAGATTTCAAGACTCCTCAGAAATATAATTCTGATCTGGAACAATCGTATCCCTTGGATGATTGAACGAAAACAAAACTGTAGCAGTGCCATTGCTCAGCAGGAGCTCTCCCGAAGTAGAGGAAACACCCTGTTCGGCCGTGTCAGAGTCCCACACAACGGAGCCAAAACCATTGATAAGATAAAGGGCTTCATTAGAGAGCAAATAGAGGAAACCACCAAAGTCAACGGCGCCGCCGCCCCCTTAGCCCAGACAAGGACTCCACCAATAAAGGTGATGGTGGTAAGGAAGGAGTTAGAGGAGGAAGGTGAGGGAATGAATGAAATGGAGAAGGTATTATTGGAAGAAAACCAAGACTAAGTTGGCTTCAACAGTGAGAGGGAGATCTGGGTAGATGAAGATGAAGATGAAGAAGAAAAGAGAAAGAAAATGGAAGAAAAAGAAAAGGGAGAGAGAGAGAGAGAGAGAGAGAGAGAGAGAGAGAGAGAGAGAGAGAG